>OY979727.1:4757500-4850000 GCA_963855995.1 Muricea muricata
TAAAAATTTAACGGGCGACCATGAAAGACATAGTGAATTTGCATAATTGGAGGGCATCTCAAATCGATAGCTTTTACTAAATTTGTCATAGCACGTACGTTACGCGGAGTAAAAATACGAATTACGGCTTGTTCGAAAGAGAAAAGAACGTGGTTTAAAACAAGTCCAAAATTGTTCTATAAGCTTCAGTAATTTAGAAATTAGACACAAAACATGGACTCCGTTTTTTTTTTATACACCCTGTATATATATATATATATATTTGTAGTAAATACATTCATCCATTGATTGGCGAAGACGGAAATGCAAATTCGTCTTTAAATCGTTGTTTTTCAAAGAGAATTGTGATCGATATTACTATGTACGAGTTATTTGACGCGATCTACTAGAATTACATTAGCAGGGGCACAGAGGCGGATGTAAGGCATTTATATAGGGTGGATAAGTCGAAAATATGAAACAAGTTTGTGTTTGCATGAAGTAACCATTTCTGTATAAAACTAAATATCTACTCTATAGACTTAGAAGTTCGACTAAGGTATTAATATGCACTGTTTAAGCAAAACTCCTTTGATACTACCAACTCCAGATGTTATTCACTTCGTTCTCGCATATCTATGCCTAAAGTATTGTAGAAAACTTTGTGTGTTGACGGATTATCCACGAAAAGATTGATGTTAGATGTAGCATGTTTTGGTTGTGTTTGTCGAGTTTTTTCACATCTATGTTGTGGAAAGTGTCATGTCAGAAAGGTGTTATGCTATGTCAGAAAGGTGTTATGCTATGTAAGTAGTTTCATCGTGCCTCATTCGCAATGGCCCTGATCTTTTTATCTGGTGATACTGAGTTAAATCCTGGCTTTCAAACACTTAAAGATATTAAATCAACACGGGGTTTAAAGATTGCACATTTGAATATAAGGAGCCTTCGGAATAAGACTGATGCACTGCGCCTCGAAAGAATACATAACAAGACTATTGATATACTAACTTTATCGGAGACATGGTTAATAGTGAAGTCGCTTAACCAAACGATCTGTACTGGCGTGTACAAACTTGAGCACCCCCCCTACAATTGATTAACTATGCCTCCTAATCAATTTAAGAACGGGTGCCTAAAATTTTCAAGTTAGGGGGGTGTTACCACAGTGAGGTGGTACGTTAACGGTTGGCAATGTTTCTCTGCCAGTCAATGATATTTAATGTGAGAACATCAAACAGGAAATTTTATATGCCCATTTATCTGTAGTCAAGTCCATGTCTTTGAACAATATCCCAACACCTTATTATTAAATACAATGATTGAGTAAAACATGAACAAAAATCCCAAACCGTTATTTCAAAAACGGAACTCCCCCCCCGGGATGATAAATTTTGTGAGTATCTTCATTACACCACTAAAAACATTTCAATTTGACTTAGGAGTCGCGGGGAAAGAAATACTACCTTTGTCCGCTTTGTACAGATCTTGCCAATTTTTGCCGCTAAGCGACCGGACTATAAGTGACTCCATAAGTGATGCAGAAATTGAACTTCCTGGTTTTGCATGTGTCAAATTAGACCGTACGGGAGTTAAGGAGGGATATGGAGGTGTTGTTATCTATATTAGGGAGGGATTGTCTTTTTGTCTGAGAGATGATATTGATACTGGAGGCCATGAATGTTTATGGATCGAACTGATTCGGGATATATGTAAACCTACAATCATCTGTTGCGCTTATAGAGCCCCAGACGTGGACTTAGAGGGTTTTATTTCGTCTTTACAAAGTAGTGTACCGGAAATTAATTTTGAAAAGTCTGATGTGATCTTGTTGGGTGACCTGAACGTGAATATTATGCCAAATTCAAAACAGCCTAAAAAAACAAACACATTTTGCTAAATTTTATGCATTCATTTGACTTGACTCAGTTAATAAAGGAACCTACACGTATTACTGATTCTGCTAGAACCTTAATTGACTTGATTATGGTTAATAATGAGCACCGCATTGTTAAGTCAGGCGTTGTACCAGTTCCACTCAGCGATCATTATTTAGTGTTCTGCATAATAAAAGTTGGCGTTTTAAACAAATCTAAGCCGAGACTAATCGAGTATCGTTCATACACGAATTTTAATGTTAATGCTTTAATGACGATCTTCGCAATGTCCCTTGGCACGTTGTAGACAATGAAAGCAATGTTGATGATGCGCTATTGATCTGGAACAAACTGTTTTTAGAAGTGGCAGACGATCACGCGCCAGTTAGAAAGCGACGAGTAAAAGGAAACCTGCTTCCTTGGATGAATAATAAAATAAGGGTTGAAATGCAAAAGCGAGATTATTTTCATCGGAAGGCCAGGAAATCAAACAATAGCAAGCAATGGAGCACTTACAGAAAACTAAGAAATGCAGTAAACCGTTTGGTGAAATCTGCAAAATCGAAGTATTATTGCGATAAGATCAATGAGGCTAAAGGGGATTCGAAAAAAAATTGGGAAGCAGTGAATGAAGCGTGTCATCGAAATTCTAAGTCTCAAACTGCCCATTGTATTATTTCCGATGGTGTCCAATATTCTACGCCCAAAACTATTGCATCGGTTATGAATAGCTTCTTTGCATCTATTGGTAAGCTGCTTGCTGACAAAATACCTAACACCTATCCAAGCTGTAATAGTTTTTATAATAATACAACAGTTTCACCGTTCCATATGACTGAAGTAGATGAGCAATTTGTGCTCCATCAGCTCCTTTCCCTGAAGACCAATAAGGCGATCGGTTTGGACAAAGTAAGTGCGCGGTTGCTCAAGAATTCCGCACATACTATTACTACATCTGTAACCAATCTGTTGAATCTGTCAATTCGCACAGGTACTGTTCCTAATCTTTGGAAATGTTCCAAAATTACGGCTTTGTTCAAGTCAGGCGACAGGTCAAATGCATCGCACTACCGGCCGATTTCCATTCTACCAACTCCTAGTAAGATACTCGAAAAGGCTGTGCACTTGCAATTGTATCAATACCTGGTAACTAACGATCTATTGTCAACCAAACAGTTTGGATTCAGAAAGGGGATTTCTACTGAATCTGCTTTAATTAACTTTGCAGACGAAGTCCTTTTGAACATGGAAAGGGGTAAATTATGTGGAGCCGTGTTTTTAGACTTAACAAAGGCCTTCGACACCATGGAATTTGTTATCTAAGTTATCGGCAATTGGTCTGTCTGGGAACTCTCTAAATTGGTTTCAATCCTATATTACTAAACGGAGTCAACGTACGTGTTGTGAAAGTGAGCTGTCTAGCAAATTGCCGATTACTCATGGGGTACCTCAGGGGAGCATCCTAGGACCCCTATTATTTTGTTATCTATATAAATCATCTGCCCAGTGTCCTGCAGTCTTCTTCTGCATCACTCTATTTTGATGACACGGTGATTTACTGTTATGGTTCATCATCTCGGGAACTGAGTGAGAAGCTGAACAGAGACCTCCTAACAGTAGCGCAGTGGCTGAACATAAACTTTCTCTGAATTTGGAGAAAACCAAATGTATACTGATAGGTAGCAATCGCAAACTTGAAAGTAAAGTGCCTCTTACAGTCTCGATTCTGGATCATAAAGTGGATAATGTCAGTAGTTTCAAGTATCTGGGAATTTTTATTTCATCGGATTTTAAGTGGACACATCATATTGAACATATTGTAAAGAAGGTTAATCAAAGGCTTGGTCTTCTTAAACGCGTTAAGCATCTGCTACCTCTTTAGTCACGCCTCCTGTATTACAATAGTATTGTTATGCCACTTTTTGACTATGCTGATCTAGTTTGGGGAGATAAACATAACTCAACCCTAATGTCTAGTCTACAGACGTTGCAGAATAAGGCTGCTAAACTCATTCTGGATAGGCCTTTATATTCATCTGCATCGGATGCCTTAACCACACTTAATTGGGTGTCGCTAGAAAAGAGACGCTACCAAAGGAGATGTGTCTACGTGTATAAATGTCTAAACGGCCTAGTAAATCACGATATGGACTTATTAAGGCATGAAGATCAACATACGTATAATACTAGAAATAAGGACAAGCTTAGAATACCCACTGCCACTAGACAATGGGGACAACAGAGAACTGCGTTCCAGGCTGTTAATGATTTTAATTCATTAAACCCGGACATAAAGCGATCCGCAAATGTTGCGATTTTTAAACGTAATATCTTAAAATTAAATTAGTAAATTTTTGTTTCAAATGGTATCTATTTTTACATTTGTATATATACAGTATGATATATTTTAGGTTGTTATTCATAGTTGATTATTTTAGCATATTTGGAGAGTAATGTTAGAACTGTTAGAGATTCTTTTTGAAAATCACTTTTGTGAAAAAGTTTATCTCGATAAAGATCATAATCATCATCATCAACATAATTTAGTCAAGCTGTGTGGGAGGTCATTATGACTCTGCCTAAGAGCCACAGCTGCAAAAAGATTAAGAAAGCGTTTATTTCTGTTCGTGTTAATGAAGCTCTAGTTAGTCGAAAGTTCAGACTTCTTCGCACTTATGGAAGACGTCGCATTTGAAGACGTAATTTTAAACGCTTTCCAGCTAGCAATTAATCTGAGAAGATCTGCAGATAACAACATCAGATATTTGCAATTGAAATCAAAACATTAAGTACACTTCAGAGAATACCATTTGAAATTCAGAGATGCGCTTAGCGTTAAAGACATGAATGTGGGAGCATAGAACTTTATACTGTTGTGCAATGCTTCTTCTCAAGGTTTTTTGTTTTACGGCAATAATAATTAATATTAGTGTGGGTTTACGGTAAATAGAGGTGGAAATTTTACCATTTGAGCGAGTTATTCAACATCCAGAAAAAATCTTGTTGTCTTTTTCCAGTTTGGATGTAAAAGAAATGTTAGGGTGTTGGCAGTTAAGATAGTTGAGGAAAAGAGGTACATGGTCCGAGGATCTGAAAAGAAAAAAACAGTCATCGACGTAACGTTGATACAAAAGAGGTTTGCAAAGAAAAGGGCAGTTGTAAAACCATGATCTTTCGTGAAAGGACATGAAGATATTGGCAAAGAGGGGGCCTTAGAAGACTACCCATAGCCACGCCATCAATCTGTTGATAAATCCGACCGTTAAACGTAAAGTGACAGTTTTTAACAAAAAGAGATAGAAGTTTAATAAACTATGGGCGATCAAAGCCTTCGAAATACATGCAGTTGGCAAAGATGTGATTTGAGATTATTTCAATTGTTTCATCAACAGGAATTTTGGTGAACAATGAGGTAACATCAAAGCTGGCCATTACCACACCATCTGAATTTATGTCGCTGTTCAAGAGTTCTTGAACAAAAGAGAAAGAATCCTTGATGACGAGAGAGCTGGTAGAAATTGGAGTGAGGAAAAAAATGAAGAATTTAGCTATATTATACGAATAGAGGTTGACAGAAAATAGAATAGGTCTTAAAGGAATAGAGGATTTGTGAATTTTGGGAGTCCATATAGTATGCCTATACGTGTACCAGTAGGAGACAGTTCCTTGTAGGTTTTTTTGCTAATGCAATTGTCGCCTTTGAGTTTTGTCAACAGCGTCTTAATTTGATTCTCGCGAATCAAGCTCACTCTCAAACGCGAGAATCAAATTAAGACACTGTTAACAAAACTGCATTAGCGAAAAAACCTACAAGAAACTGTATCCTACTGGTACACGTATAGGCATACTATATGGACTCCCAAAATTCACAAATCCTCTATTCCTTTAAAACCTATTCTATCCTTTGTCAACCTCTATTCGTATCATATAGCTAAATTCTTCATTCCTTTCCTCACTCCAATTTCTACCAGCTCTCTCGTCATCAAGGATTCTTTCTCTTTTGTTCAAGAACTCTTGAACAGCGGTATAAATTCAGATAGTGTGGTAATGGCCTGCTTTGATGTTACCACATTGTTCACCAAAATTCCTGTTGATGAAACAATTGAGATAATCTCAAATCACATCTTTGCCAACTGCAAGTATTTCGAAGGCTTTGATCGCCCATAGTTTATTAAACTTCTATCTCTTTTTGTTAAAAACTGTCACTTTACGTTTAACGGTCGGATTTATCAACAGATTGATGGCGTGGCTATGGGTAGTCCTCTGGGCCCCCTCTTTGCCAATATCTTCATGTCCTTTCACGAACGATCATCGTTTTACAACTGCCCTTTTCTTTGCAAACCTCTTTTGTACCAACGTTACGTCGATGACTGTTTTCTTCTTTTCAGATCCTTGGACCATGTACCTCTTTTCCTCAACTATCTTGAACGCCAAAACCCTAACATTTCTTTTACATCTGAACTGGAAAAAGACGGCATTGCTGAGGAAACGACGAACAAGATGGTCAAACATATGGGAAGGGACAGCATTCAAGTTCATTATTATAAGAACTTGTCAATGTTTGAAATAGACTTGTATTATGTGAATCCCACTTTAACATTTCTGAAATCGACATTTCGTTTCTGAAATTCTCGATTGAAACCTAATGCAGGTTCTGAGGATCTTTATGCCCTCATCGAGCAGAGTCACGGCACCGCAGACTGCGAACAATGGTTTTCAATCGCATTTGCTTTCCAAACACTTGTCCATACTCTCAATCGTATTTGAAAGAGAATGCTTTCACGATTAGCTTTATGGTCATAATTATCACTATCAACCATTGCTTCAACTTTTGATGACCATCAACCATTGCTCAATGCCCTCCACGAGTTCAGCGATTCTTTACTAAGCTTCAAAAGTACAATTTCGAACCTGAGTACTCTCCAGGCAAGACAATGGTTGTTGTAAATGCCCTCTGCAAAGCATACCTCTACCAATTTGTTATAATATGTACTTGGGATCCTGTGTCGAATAGAGTTGTTATTCGCAATATGGCGCCATGTTTTGACATGGTGGCTGCTTCGGGTCTGTAATCCACGTGAATACCTAGAGAAACCGCCTAAAAATGCATGGTTCCGACACCACCAAGCAGGGAACAAATCCAGGCGATGCTCTATCCACCTCCAATGCAATACAATACAAGCCTCGTGTACAATGAATATATTGCCCGGAATAAACTCGCCCGAACAACTCAACATTCATACAAACATATCGGACAACTGACAAAACATACCAACAAGCTTGGGAAAACTACGCCATCATTACTGATCTGAACTCGCAGCCAGAGACATACAAGGTTGCCCTGTTTTTTCGACCAACACACCCGCAAGCGATAGCTGCAGGACAGAAAATTGACTCTTAAGAAATGCATTGATATGTGTCGCAGTGCCGAGGCAGCCTCGTCACAACTAAAGAATGTTAAACAGGACCATCCCTCTATTGAGACTGTACAAACTGTTAGTCAACGGTCCAGAAACCTGCAGGAGAACCGCATACCAAAACTCCAAAAGAATCCACCCAACACTAGAGGAAGACTAACCTGCTAATATTGTAGAAACGAGCATCCTGAAATAAAAGAGCAATGCCCAGCCCTGGGCAAATCTTGTCTTGCCTGTGGAGTGCGGAACCACTTTGCGCAGGTTTGTCGCAAAGCCAAGCGAAACAACATTCAAGCCATGAAAGAACATGATAGTGAGGACACTGAGAACGATGACGACAATGATATTGAATATGTTACCAGTGTAACATTAGTGCATGACAGCATTCACTCAGTCAGCGCCACCAATACTAGTCCCTTTGCTAGTGCAATATATGCAGAACTGCAAATATCCAATCTTCTTCAATATCTTTCAAATTGATTGTGGGGCGACAATCAACGTTCTCCCGGAGCGATATGTTCAAGGCTGTGACCTAAAACCAGCTGGCAAGCGACTCCGTATGTGGAACAACTCAGAGCTCAAACCTCATGGCATGACACGCATCGTAACTAGAAACCCATAGAATGGTAAGCGATATTCCATTGAATTTGTGGCTGTACGCGAGCATTTACCACCCATAATTGGTGCACGCGCTGCTCAGCACATGAACATCATCACCGTCCACAATAATAGGTTCACCTCCGTCCCACCACCTGAGCCCAAAGGAAACTCGCCAGCATTGCATGTCCTGTCCACGACAGAGCAATTCCTATCGAAGTACCGTGAGGTTTTCAATTGCCCTATTGGCACACTAGCAGAAGTCCACCTAGAAGTCAACATGGAAGTGCGTCTAGTCATCACCCCCTCTCGAGGGGTACCTGCAGCACCTTCGTTTTGGCCTTTGTGTGTCCCCCGGGAACTTCCAAAGACAAATTAACCATGCGTTAGATGGCCTCGATGGCATAGTCAACATAGCGGATGATATCCTGGTCTTTAGTGTCGGTGAAACGAAGGAGAATGCAGAGAAAGATCATGACACAAAATTGAACAACCTATTGCATCGCTGCAAGGAACGAGGTATTGCCTTAAACCCTGAGAAGCTGAAGCTTCGAATGGACGAGGTAGCATTT
The DNA here is from genome assembly GCA_963855995.1 of Muricea muricata. Lineage (NCBI taxonomy): Eukaryota > Metazoa > Cnidaria > Anthozoa > Malacalcyonacea > Plexauridae > Muricea > Muricea muricata. The sequence goes on from OY979727.1 coordinate 4,765,943, forward strand.
ATGGAATACATTCTTACCGATAAAGGTGTAAAAATTGATCCAGAGATGGTGAAAGCGATTGTAGAAATGCCAGCACCCATGTCCATAGAAGAAGTGGGAAGATTGAATGGTTTTGTGAATTACCTTACCAAATTTCTTCCACAGCTCGCCACTATCATGGAGCCCATTTGTAAGCTAACCAGAAAGAATACGCATAGTGAGTCGGTTTAACCCAACAGGCTATTGTCCAATTGACAGGGGACCAGAGATATACCTACGGTTTAACGTTAAACCTTGAGTGGAGGTGCGACCAAGGCTTGAACGCTAGCCTCCCAGCTTAGCCACAGCAGTGGTGACCACAATACCACGAAATCATATCGCCTTATTTCTTGGTATTGAAGTTTGGGGATGTGCGTGTTATAGCAAATACCTCAATCAAATTGACAAATTGTTTCGTGGAGCATGCAAGTACGGGTGTACCTTGACCTAAAATTTTATATTGTGGATATTTCGAATATAAAGGGTAGCAAGCTATGGGATAAAAATTTAACTAAATCCTAATCATGTCTCGTTATTGCCCCTTAACAAAATTACACAGTTGCGGGAACTTATGAACTAGAAATCATTCAAGTCGAATGATTGAAGCAGGTTTTTAAATAGATGTCTTATCAGATTCATGTAATAGTTTAGTGTCATTTTTATGGTAAGAACGAAATTTAGATTGATTTTAGTTATTCATCATTATAAATTATGTACACCTTACACCCTACCTTACACCTTAATAGTTCCCCAATATGTAAACTCACGCGTATGTTGTATGAAGATTTCAATACATTCAAACTGATATATCAATATAACGTAACTAACTTACTTCTTGTAATTTTGTAAATAGCTTGTAAATATTCCTGTAAATATCTTTGGATTATTTATGTGTGTTCCGACGCCTCTCATGGAAACCAGGTTGCACCTGGCCAGGTTGCACCTGACTAGGTTGCACCTAGCATCGCATTTTTTCCTTTGTTTTTAGATAAAAGTTTCTATACATACATACATACTTCACCAACTTAATTTTTGAAATATATAGGTAATACTACACGGCGGTGCGAAGATACTGAATTTTATCTTCAAGTGGTGAAAACAAATATTTTACCAATGAGCAAACCGCTGTATAATGTTTTGTTTGTTATATATTCTTAGGCCGGCAAGTTGCGTGATAGATACTTTCTCATTTGGCAGTAGCCAAGAGCGTAGCCAGAAGATGACTAACAGAGGAGGAGATAATTTACCAACTGTTTTAGTGCAACCAACAGCTAGGTACTGAACACAAGTCACCCGGAATGCGTACAGTTTTAATATAGCGCTCAGTGGGACAGCATCTATTACATAATGTATATATTAACACAAAGGTTGGCAAGTAAATACAAATTTGAACACTCGTACAAAATTTAAACCACAAAAAAATCTGCAAAAAGACTTCGATATTCATTTAAAAACATACACATATTGAGGGGACATAACTGAAAAGCATATACGTTGTATTTTTGTGCCAATTCAACACTTTTTACCCGACGAAATTCGCGAAAAGTCATCAAGTTTTTAGTTGATTTTCGCTAAAACTATGCGCAATGCCGGCTGCCTGCCTTACGTCACAGGAAAAAGCTCCCTGAATGGCCAGATGAAAACTCAAATTTTTAACCGCCAAAGCAAAACCGGGGGGCTACGTAATACACAATGAATATACAATGCTTCTTCTTTTGCACCTCTTCACATCTTTAGCACTTTAGTTTAAAATTTTTCGCAGTTGTTTGCATTTGTTACTGAGTTGTTATTTTTAAAAAAGCTTTTACTTCAAATTTCCCTCCGCAGCGTCGGCGTAGCTCTTTGAAAATTCTAACATTTCTCCCCCCGGTTTTGCTTTAGCGGTTAAAAATTTGAGTTTTCATCAGGCCAATCAGGGAGCTTTTTCCTGTGACGTAAGGCAGGCAGCCGGCATTGCGCATAGTTTTAGCGAAAATCAACTAAAAACTTGATGACTTTTCGCGAATTTCGTCGGGTAAAAAGTGTTGAATTGACACAAAAATACAACGTATATGCTTTTCAGTTATGTCCTCTCAATATGTGTATGTTTTTAAATGAATATCGAAGTCGTTTTGCAGATTTTGTTGTGGTTTAAATTTTGTACGAGTGTTCAAATTTGTATTTACTTGCCAACCTTTGTGTTAATATATACATTATGTAATAGATCCTGTCCCACTGAACGCTATATTAGAGCTGTACGCATTCCGGGTGACCTGTGGTACTGAATTAAAAATTCTTATCTACGTGTAAAAGATTTATATACGTAGAACGTAAACTGTGCTGTTTACTGCCTAATCTTAATGATATTTTTAAGTTACGAGGATTTATAACAATGTAATGTAGATAATATATATTTATTCTTGTTCCTTAATTACTGTTCGCATTTCGCGATACTCATAATGCACAATTACTATGCGCAACAAATAGCACAATTCCTCTAGTTTAAAACTGAGCCAGGAATGCTCCTTGAACCATTTTTCCTAAAAATCTCGAATCTTTTTGCCATATCTTCAAGGTGCCTATTGCTTCCGTATTGGCTAATTTGGACAATTTGATAGTGGAGTTTTCACCTGATCCATGTTTCCCATCGATGCTTCCGCTTGATCAAAATTACCGATTTCCTCTTCGTTATCAGCAAATCAGGATTTTCATCTGTCATTAGACTTTCGCTTTCTTCTGCACTGCCATCTTCTAACTCAAAAGCTGGCTCTTCCAGTGAGCTCAAATTAACAGCCAAAGTTCTCGCATCGTTATCTGGAGGCAAAGGGAAGTCAGGATATTCATCAATTCGCATCAAACCTTCATGTTTATCTTCATCTTGAACTAAAGAAGCGGTGTTTCTGAGTGAATTTTCGGTGTCAGTAATGGTTAGCACACACAGTTCGTCCGCATTTATGATCTCATCAAGATCACCCTTTCCAGGATAAGCAGATTGATCAACAACAGCCTCATCATTAGTATCTTTTGAACATTAAGCAGAAGTTGTTGGATCACTTAATTTGGTACGTTTGTACAAAGAAGCAAAAATAGGCTTGTCCCGGTGATGATACCGGTTCAAACATCACGTTTTTTAAACCAGGATAAGAAACTTTGGCATGTTGTATCCCGTGGTCAGAATCTCTCCGTTACAGATTGAACACCTAACAAGAAACCGATAGTGCTTTTTTTCTGTGAAGGAGTAGTCATTCTTGGTGTCGTCAAGACTCTGGAACAATGATAAACACAAAAATGTATAATTACAAGTTAATAAATTTGGTGCTGCAAGCTCTTCTTCAAGTCTATAACTTGTTGCCTGGTATAAAATATTTGCTTGTACAGCAGATGCTTATAGTCGTGTCTATTTACATAAGATAAAGCTGCGTGGCCTTTATTTGCTACTCCATTTGCAGCATGAGCGGCCGTGTTGCAGCGTATAATGTACCAACTCGAACCAAAGCTATTAAGAGTTACATACGAAACAAACTGACGTCGAATGCAAGAGCTTGTGGAACATTACAGATCTATTAGCGTAAAGTTGATTCAAATCAACAGAAAACATACTCTACGCTCATGACGTTTTGTGTTTTCTTCATGAATGATGAATTATTTAAATGCTTTCGCACGCAATTATACATTTTTAGCACTTAGGGTCGTTGAGTCGTTTAGAAGTGTAAATGTGTAGTTACAGTTGTACCTAAACAAAGTCCAATTCAGGATGTCAACAACCATCTCCGTCCTATTTCCCTAACCCCAGCTATTTCTAAAGTTGCGGAGGAGTTTGTCGTGAAATTGTACATTGCACCCGCTATTCTTCAAATCATCGATCCCTGTCAATTTGGTGTCATACCGAAATCGTCGACAGCACACGCCCTTACTTCTATGATTCATAATTGGGCGCAAGCAACTGACGCTACTGGAGCCGCTGTTAAAATCATTTTGTTTGATTACAAAAAGGCTTTCGATTTAATCGACCACCAAATCCTTTTACAAAAGGTCTTTAGCTTAAATATTCCCACGAGCATCGGGCGCTGGGTGGCTGACTTCCTGACGAACCGAAAACGAGTTAAACTGTCGCGCGACTGTTTTTCCGAATGGGGTGATGTCCCCTCACGAGTCCCACAGGGGACAAAATTGGGCCCATGGTTGTTTGTGTTAATGATCAACGATCTAAAGTTTCAAGATGTTAGTAGTTGGAAATTCGTTGACGATACTACTATTTCGGAAGTTGTCCAGAGTAAAGCCAATCGTCATGTCCAAAATGCAGTCACACATGCCGAAAAGTCGTCTGCTGAAAATAAACTCCAGTTGAATGCTAAGAAATGGAAAGGGCTTATCATCGATTTCAAACATACTAAACATGTTTTTGATCCCTGTCAATAAGTGGAAATCACCTTAATGTTGTAAAACATCAAAAGATCCTCGGCCTAATTATGTCATCCGATCTTCAGTGGAATATTCGCATCGCAGAATCGATTAAGAAAGCTAATAAGCGGATGTATTTTCTTGTATTGTTAAAACGTGCTGGAGTTCCTGACATCCAAAACTTTTCTGTACTTGTATTAGGACTCTGTTGGAGTACTGTTCGCAAGTTTTTCATCACTCTCTTCCGATTTACTTGAGCGAAGATTTGGAAAACGTTCAAAAAAGAGCATTGGCCATTATTTCCCCAAACCAAACATACGCACAAAGCTTGCAGAAGCTTAACTTAACTTAACTTCACTAAAAGAAAGACGATCGCTATTGTGTGATAAATGGTTCTCGTCCATCGTAAGTTCGGAATCCCATAAGCTGCGCAATCTCCTACCCCCTCTGCAGGAGGACAGCTATAACATTAGGAATAAACGGCTTTTTAGTATCCCGTTGATACGTACCGAACGCTTTAATAAAGATTCATAATAATAATAATAATACGTACCGAACGCTATAATAAAGATTCATAATAATAATAATAATAAGCGGACGTTTATTCCGTCCATGTGCACTAACTTTTAACGTAGTATGATTGTTTTATATAACTATAAATACATGCATGCAGCAACCCCTCGCCACTAACTAGGAGCATGCAGCTAAATGTTCGGAATTACATGGAAGTACTGGGGTAGGTTGTTGTCATAGCAACACGGCAATTATTATTCTTTCTGTATATTTTTTCAAAATGACAAAATATTGAGTTCTTAATATTTGTTTTATTGACAATTTTTTTAAATGGCACAACATTTGTCCTCGGTATGTTTTTACGCCTAATGTAATCTTCAATTTGGTATAAAATACGACCTATTAATTACATTAGTAATAAGAAGACAGTCTTGCATTTACAAAACATAAACTTACTCTGGAATTTAAACGGTGAATAGACTGGATGAGTACGGCTACGCCGGCCTTTATAAAGCATCAAAACACAAGTATAAATACGCATTATCAACAAACTTGCCTTGTGTTTCACGCCATTGTCAATTGTTGGCGCTTATCTGTATTTTCCCCGAATTAATCTCTCTTCAATCTTTTTCGGCAGTCTCCTCGAGCCTTAGTCGTCTACGCTCGTTTCGCCTTGCTAAACGTTCTGCTTCCTCGTTCTCCTTTCGCTGCTTGCATGACTCCATATTTGTTGACCTGATAAATGCTTTTTATTGAATTTTTACAACAATAAATTGTTGTTAAAGTTCCCAAAACTTTTTGCAAAAATACAAAATATTATAGTGCAAAAAGATAACTAAAGTTAATATTTGCTGACAGTTGAAAACAGTTGAATAACTTGAATTCGTGATTAATCAATCAACAATAAATTTTAAATTACGCGCACGGGGCGCGCGTGCGCCGCGATGGCGGTTAGCCGCGGATTTTTACGCTCGTACAATTTAGTGCATATTTTGTATATTTATTTGATTCTTGGTGGTATTACAATTAAAAATAATACAAAAAAGCATACTGAAGGCAATCTGGCAATCATTTTCATCTCCAAAGAACTCGCAAGTCAGAAACCACAGTACAACGAAAATTTACATAGATCAACGGTCAAACGGAAATATTTAACAGCCTCAACTAAACCACTTATTGGAATGAGGATTTTTATTAACTTTTCTCTTGTTGCTATATTGATATGTTAGTCTGGCGACATTGAAACTAATCCTGGACCTTTGAATTTTGAAGTAAAAGAATGTCGTACAAGGGGACTCAAGGTATGCCATTTAAATATGAGAAGTTTGCTTCCAAAAATTGACAGTCTGCGTCTGTTTATCAATAAAAACCCGTTTGATGTAATTGCTGTATCGGAGACATGGCTTAAACCTTCAACTACGAATGCCGAAATAGACATTCCCAATTACTCTATAACTCGAAATGATCGTACAGACAAAACTGGCGGGGGAACGGCATTTTATGTTCGTAATGGTCTACCGTTTCGCTCACGCGGGGATTTGCAAAGCAGTAACATTGAGACCTGTTGGATTGAAATCATACGTCCTAAAACAAAGTCCCTGTTTATTTGTTCAGTGTATAGATCACCAGATTTTAACATTCAAACTTTCATTGAAAATCTCAGAAACGATTTGTCTGAAATCCAAGAAAGTGCCGAAGTTATTCTTTTGGGGGATTTCAATGTCGACTACCAACTAAGATCAACGGCCAAATCACGTCTGCAAACACTTGCGCGTGCGTTTTCACTTGAACAGCTCATCACGTCGGCGACTAGAATAACGCAATCCAGTAAATCAACAATAGATCTAATTTTTGCGAACAATATTCATCGCGTGGTAGCAAGTGGAGTTTATTCTTTAGATATCAGTGATCACTCCTTGATATTTTGTGTAATTAAAGCTGGTGTTGCTAAATCGGGTGGAAATTACCGCGACATTAATTATCGTTGCTACAAAAATTATAATCAACACAATTTTAAATACGATCTGGAGAATGTTGACTGGTCATTTATGGATTCCGTATCGGATATTAATAATACTGTAAACAATTGGTGCAATAAATTTTCAGAAATCGCAGACAAACACGCTCCTATTAAAACCAGGCGAGCTAAGTGCACGAATAAATCCCCTTGGATCACACCAGAATTAACGGAGTTAATGCATGAACGAGATTATCATCAAAAGCAAGCACATAAAAAAAACTTAGAATACCATTGGCAACATTTTCGAGAACTCAGAAATCTCGTTAACAATCAAGTCAAGCTCGCTAAATCTAAGTATTACCAAGATTCCGTGAACGCTAATAAGAATAATCCATCCAACCTTTGGAAAACATTGAATGAATTAACATCTCGCACCAAATCTGGAACAAACCCGTCATGTATAATTTCTGAGGAAAAGCCTGTCACTGATCAAAAGTCTATAGCAACAATCTTAAACGAATATTTCACTTCTATTGGGAAAAAACTAGCAGATAAAATCAAGAACACATTTCGACCCAGAAACCCTTCACCAGCTACTGATCTTCCCTACAGCTTTGAATTCGAAGAAGTAGATGAATCATTTGTCCTTCGAGAACTTTCACTTCTGAAAACTAATAAAGCCACTGGCCTCGATCAGATTAATGCTAAATTATTAAAAGATTCAGCCTCTACAATTGTATCTAGTTTAACAAAGATTTTCAATGCCTCGCTCCTCTCACAAACATTTCCAGATGTTTGGAAAAAAGGAAAAATCACTCCCCTCTTCAAATCCAACGATCCAACGGCACCAAACAACTACCGGCCTATCACTATTTTACCCATCATAAGCAAAATTATGGAGCGCATAGTTCACAGGCAAGTCTACAAGTTTCTACGAAAACACAATCTTATCACTTCGGAACAGTTTGGTTTTCGCCCGAATCTATCAACAAATGTCGCTTTAACGCGAGTCACTGAGGAAATTCTACTTAACATCGACAACAAATTGGTTACCGGTGCTGTTTTTATTGACTTGCGAAAGGCCTTCGACACAGTTGATCATACCCTATTAATTGCTAAATTAAAAAATATTGGATTTTCAGCACCTGTTATAAACTGGTTCACATCTTATTTATCTTCACGTACAGCAGTTACATCGATCAACAACATTACGTCGACTCCAAAGCCAGTAACTGTAGGCGTTCCACAGGGAAGTATTCTAGGACCTCTACTGTTTCTAATATTCATTAATGACCTGCCTCAATGTTTGAAACACTGCAAACCTATTCTATATGCTGGTGACACTTTGCTATACTACGCTGGGAAGACAGAAAACGATCTACAAGTTAAGATAAACGAGGACTTAAATTCACTCTCACAATGGCTTAACAACAATCTACTAACACTGAATTACGAAAAAACGAAATTCATGATCTTTGCCAACAAAAAGCAATCAACTAAAGTAGACATCACCATCGAAAATAAGAAAGTGTTGCAGGAATCATCGTTCAACTATCTCGGAGTAACTTTAAGCAGTGATCTAACTTGGCATAATCATATTGACAACATGATTACCGAAATCAACCAAAGACTCGGAGTATTACGAAGGGTAAAGGAATTCCTAGATCTGGACACGCGTTGTGTATTGTACACATCGCTAATACTACCACTATTGACTATGGAGACACAATTTGGGGTGGCAAGAACAATTCCATACTAATGAACTCACTACAGGTGCTTGAGAACAAGGCAGCGAAAATCATTCTAAACCAACACCCGAGATATTCATCAACCAAAGCATTAGAAGAACTAAAATGGACAACGCTGACAACGAGAAGGCATAACCACAGATGCACGTTTATCTACAAATGTATGAATGGCTTAATTGACTTTGATTTTGAATTAACAAAGAACGAAGACGTCCATGGACATAACACAAGACACCGCAGAGATCTACATTTACCACGAGCAAAGACGAACAAAGGAAAACAACGACCTACGTACCAAGCTACTATAGACTTTAACAATCTGGAACATAAACTAAAAAATGCTACTTCATTATATAACTTTAAAAAACTATTAAAAAGACGGTGTGTACATGAGGTATAAACCTCTCTTTCTCTTTCATTCTCCACTATATCACTCTTCACTTAATTATTAATCTTTCTCAGCTTTTCTCTCTCTCTTTATTTTCTCTGATTTCCATTTCAAACGCATCGGCAGCGAAATGAGCATATGTATTTGTTTCGTCATTACACTGATTGAATTATTGTTTTTGAATAATGATCTTGAAGTGCGTTGTGTTTCGTTTCGATGCGGTTGCTTTTATATTATACATTATAAAGTTATATGTATAAATTATATTGTATATATGTGTTCATGTAAATAGTGCATCACTAAATATTTAATGTAATTTATAGAGTTGCAGGACCCCACTTAAAAACACTTCTGTGATGTGGGTATCCTGGGTAAATATGAAGTTAATAATAATAATAATAATAATAATAATAATAGTAAATCTGGCCAATCAGTGTTAGCCATTCATGATAGTCCGCCATATTGTTAAGATCAGTGAGGATAACGTCATGACATACCATTTTTACTACCTAACTACCACGAGCAACGACTTTGAACTCCACTAATACGAAACTAGAAATACTTGCATGCAGCAACCCCTCGCCACTAACTAGGAGCATGCAGCTAAATGTTCGGAATTACATGGAAGTACTGGGGTAGGTTGTTGTCATAGCAACACGGCAATTGGTATTCTTTCTGTATATTTTTTTAAAATGACAAATATTGAGTTTTTAATCCTTGTTTTATTGACAATTTTTTAAATGGCACAACATTTGTCATTGGTATGTTATTACGCTTAATGTAAGCTTAAATTTGGTATAAAACACGACCTATTAATTACATTAATAATAAGAAGACAGTCTTGCATTTACAAAACATAAACTTACTCTGGAATTTAAACAGTGAATAGACTGGATGAGTACGGCTACGCCAGCTTTTATAAAGCATTAAAACACAAGTATAAATACGCATTATCAACAAACTTGCCTTGTGTTTCACGCCATAGTCAATTGTTGGCGCTTCTCTGTATTTTCCCCGAATTAATATCTCTTCAATCTTCTTCGGCAGTCTCCTCGAGCCTTTGTCGTCGTCTACGCTCGTTTCGCCTTGCTAAACGTTCTGCTTCCTCGTTCTCCTTTCGCTGCTTGCTTGACTCCATTTTTGTTGACCTGAAAATGCTTTTTATTTAATTTATTACAATAAATTGTTGTTAAAGTTCCCAAAACTTTTTGCAAAAATACAAAATATTATAGTGCAAAAAGCCAACTAAAGTTAAATATTTGCTGACAGTTGAATAACTTGAATTCGTGATCAATCAATCAACAATAAATTTTAAATCTGGCCAATGAGTGTTAGCCATTCATGATAGTCCGCCCTATTGTTGAGATCAGTGAGGATGACGTCATGACATACCATTTTTACTACCTAACTACCACGAGCAACGACTTTGAACTCCGCTAATACGAAATTAGTAACCCTCGCTCCGGGCTTACGCCCGGAACGGCGCTTCGCGCCGTTGGCTCGGGATTATATGGTTGAACATCTGTGAGTTGAGAATAAACGTACCTTTAGTGTCCCGATAATTTGTACTGATCGCTTTAGCGGACTTCTAATGTGCTAGTATTAATATATATAGTTAAACATTTCGGAATTTTATATTAACATTAATCCTCTAATATTAAGTTTAAGTTGTACTATTTGTATTATAGTATAGCGTATGTATCCGAAGTAACCGAAATATCCGAAGTAACCGAAATTCGCCAAAAAACTATAAATCTAAGCAAAGCAGAAGTAACACTAGAAACTTAGTGACCATAAATTTAAAACGTGGACCCCCTTCTACTAAAGCAATTCCAAAATGTTTAGTTATTAACGCTCGTTCACTCGCCAAACCCGATGCACCATCTGCTTTTTATACAGAAATGATTTCAACCAATATTGACATTTGTTTTGTTTCGGAAACCTGGTTACATAGCAACATTTCATCAAAACTAATATGTCCAAATGGATATGGCATACTAATGCCACAAGGTACGGTTCTAGGTCCATTTCTGTTCTCCTTATTGGTAAACGATATAAAGTCTGTAGACGGTGATAATAACCTACTTGTTAAATTTGCTGACGACATCACAGTCAGTGCACCAGTGAAGAATGGTAACGATACGGTTCTGAGGTAACTAACATTAAAGATTGGGCTAACGAAAATAGAATGATCGTAAACATCTCCAAAACGTGGGAAATATGGTACTGAGCAAAGGAGTTCTAAAACAACTTCCTCCTCAAATTGATGGAATTAAACGCAAGGAATGGCTTAAACTTCTTGGAGTAAGTTTTCAAGACGATCCTTGCCGTTGGGAATTACACGTTGATAACGTATTATCTAAAGCTAGTGGACGGATGCATATCCTTAGAGTTTGTAAGTCTCACGGATATAACTTAGATCATCTGACCAAACTATTCGAAAGTTTAATTCTTTCGCTTTTCACTTACGCAATTGAAGTTTGGGGCCCAGCGCTTTTGAAAAAGCATTTAAATCAAATTGATAAATTTTTAGCTCGAGCTTATCGATATAGATATACTGATACTAAATATGACATATCTTCTATAATAAGACAAAAATCAAAAATTTTATTTAGTAAAATTTCTAACGACAAAGAACATGTTCTTTATAAACTTCTTCCTGAAGAGAGGGAAAAAATTTTACGAAAACGTGAACATAATTTTATTCTTCCGCAAGTCAAGATTGAAAGATTTAAGCGAAGTTATGTAAATAGATGCGTTTTTAATTATTTTAATTAGTTAATTTATGTAGTATAAATGTTAATAACATAATATTATAAATCCATTAATGTAAAGTCACACGTATGATCTGTCTGTAAATTTTAAAATAAAGACTTAATAATAATAATGAAAACTTTATTTAATTTTATATACTTACAACTGCAAATCTCACTTTTAAAAGGTGATTTACAATTGGCTACTTGATATATGACATAATATAGAAAATAAAGATTATCAGAAATTACATGCAATTATATTACACCATATAGCTTAAAAAAAAAATATGCCTTAGAATTTCATCAATTCTGGATGTGTCCATTCTTTGTTTCTACAGCAGAAAATGTAGTATGTAGATCTAATAGCAATACCAATAATTTTTTTGATAACAAATTTAACATGACTGTCATCCAAACCCATACGTTAATAATAATAATAATAATAATAATAATAATAATAATAATAATAATAATAATAATAATAATAATAATAATAATAATAATAATAATAATAATAATAATAATAATAATAATAATAATAATAATAATAATAATAATAATAATAATAATAATAATAATAATAATAATAATAATAATAATAACATAAATAAGTTACGCAATTCAGGATTTTTGAGCTGCAATGTAATTTTTATAATAAACTATCTATCTATCTATCAATCAGACTTACCTTTCATAAGAAACACTGAATCGTATATGTAAAAATATATAATAGACGATGTTTCATACAACATTTGGTATTTATTAAGTATTTATATTAATGTACAACTTATTTTGTATCGATCGTGTTTACAAATTTCGCGTTGAGAGTATTTAATGAGCACGCAAAACCACACTGCCACAGTAATGGTAATGGTGAAATGGTGTACTTTGTACAGCATGACGTTTTCAAAGCAAGTTGATGTTCAATGTCTACGATTTTTAATATCCATCACAGTCCTAATCCGCGAATTTTAAAGTATATATCTTTACCAACAGTATATATGTTTTGCGCGAAGAAAATGTGGATTTCACCTCAATTTCCTGACCGTTAAATTCCCCCCCCCCCGGCCTGTACGCCCATGATTTTTCTTAGTGTTGCATGTCCAGTCCCCAGTTTTTGAAAACATAATGTCAAAAATATTTTTATATTACGAAATTTTTATTTTATATTTTAATCAGGCCGTTATATTTCGCTGTTTTTGTTACAAATTATACGCAAAATTGCTTAGGCTGCACGTTCACTCCCAATACATGCTCGCACGCTCGCCAATATGGTGTCGATAACACTTAATTTTAGTTCAAATTTACGTTTAGCATTCTTGTTCGTTTGTTTTAGAATGTGCAATAATGCAAAATAATACGCGCAGTATTGCTAGCTATGCCGCTATAACAAGGCCGTTTCAAAAATAAAAGCTTGCATTTGCACGATGTTTAAAGCACAGAAATGAGACTATTTACTTCTTATAAACATATTCGATAGCAAAAGACGTCGAGGTTCGTTCAAGAGAAGGCGTTTTGTTGGCGAGTTAAATAGCAGCAAATTTAAATGTTTAACGGTAGTAGAGTAAGTAAAGTATGCTGCATGAGAATATAATACTGTACTTACGATTTATTCGTGCTTGAATTCATGTTTAAAGGAACTTTTGAAACCACAGACTCGACGCTTTGAAATGCCGAAAGTCGTTCATATATCCACTTGAGGACTTTCTTTTTAAGACCTTGAATTCTCACATTGCAATTGCTGCATTTAAAATAGCAGAAATGTTCCTAACCACTAAAGACATATTTATCATGCAGATTACTTGTCCACGAAATAAGCCGCCAAATAACAAGATATCTGTTTGAAATTCCCTTGATCATATCCATGCCAGCCCAGAGGCCTTCTCTCGGCAGGACTGTGCAGGTTGCTAAATTTTATGAATAAATAAGCCAAACCGTCATTAGTACCATCAAAATAACAAAGAAAAAACAAGGCGAATACAAAGGAAACAATAAGCATTGTTAAAAATTGGCTTATTTATGCAGGCAATCTACCAACCCTGGACTGTGGCAATTGCTATTCTTGGCGTGGCTATTGCAGTCAATCGCTCGCGATACGGCAGACAATACTGTCAGCCACCCACGACGGCTGGATCCGACAGTGGAACTAATAACATATTCTTTTGTGTTATACCTCCAACATGGCTGCCGTGACGTCATAAATGCCAACCATCAACAGTGGATAACTCAATGACGTCACAAGGCCGAGCCGTGAAAAGGCCTATAGATATCCCAAAGGTCATAACTTTCATTAATAAACAATTATTGAATGAGCTCGAGCAGGATATGGGGAATTATTAAGCCGAAGACTGAGGCAGATGACACAAACCGAGGCCTTAATAATTCCTCATATCCTGCGAGAACCGAATTCAATAATTGTTTTATCATTTTTTGAAAATATTTTAAACTCAGTTTGAACGCTTGCTTTGTAAGTAAGAAGACACAAGCTGCTAATAATGGAACAGCATGGAATTGTTCGGAAACTTTAATAAGCCAATCGACTACGAAAAAAATATTCTTAAAACAATTGTCAGATTACAAGGTCAGTCAGTATACGACAAAATGAGTCATAATGTCGTATATTTGTTTTCAACTCCAAATTGGGCAACTACCAAGCGTATATGACGATTTCACCTTTAGCTCTTAACCAATCAAAACTCCTAAAATATTTTCAATAAATAATAAACTAAATTAAACTTTGCTGTACGTTTTAGGTCATTTTCCAGCAAAAATTCAGTGGCGGATCAAGGGTAAGTCAAAATAAATTATAGCAGCTCAATTTTAAATTCAAAATAACTTCATAACAATGTCATAGGTTATGAATTTCAAAAGAATAAAATCTAACCAATGAAGTTGCTTTGAAGGTACTTTAAAATGTAAATATATTCTAGAATAAGCTGTGGTAATTTATTTTGACTTGCGCTAGATCCGCCACCACTGAGCAAAATTATGAATATATAGCTCTTAATAAAAACAAAAATATATCGTCTATAATATCTGACTGCCTTTTGACTCGCAATATTGTGCAATATGCGGGGCAGGTTTTGAGCAGATTTGATCATTTCACTGGGAAATCTATTAGGCCTTCTATTTCTCGCTTCTTCGCCCCGCCATGAACAAATTGAATAAACAATTAGTTGAAATCACATTATGTTTCTCATGTATTTCTTTTATGTTTTCTAACGCCCCCATATTATCTTTCTAGCGGGGCCAGTGCAATACAGTTACTACCAGGTACTGCATAGACAAATGAGCAAAATTACATTGGTTAAACATTGAGCAAAGTCTGAATACAGTTTCATGACTTATAATCAACAATCAATGGACGTTGTATCAATGTCGATATCAAGTTGCTAATATGTTAAAACAAAGTTTGTAAAAAAGGTCAGGATAATTTTGAAAAAATTGGTCTCCCTCACAGACGCTGTTATGACTCCAATCCTTGCTAACGAACGTCTGCAAAGGAAACAATAGACAATTTTTCCACTAAATTTCAAAGTTGTAACAACGTCCGTACGAGAAAAACAATAAAAAAATTAAAATTAAGTTAAAAAATAGATCAACTATAATTATGTTTCAAAAATCATTAATTATTCATGACTAATTATCCAATATACAGTGCTAAATAAGTCACGTGCATACCTCTTTATACCTGCTATAGAGAACACTTCATTATGCAATAATACAAAAGATGATTGTCATGCAAATTATATAAAGATTTTTATATAAAGATTTTTATATAAAAATGTTTATATAAAGATTTTTGTATAAAGACTTGGCTTTATTATGCAAATGTTTTTGAAGCCATTTAAAACTTTCGTTGACGTGTTTTACTAGGTACAAAGCCACTCGTGCTTCGAGCTCGTGTCTTTATAGCCTAATAAAACACTCCTGCTCGCGTTTTAAATAGTACTTTAACTCTTTTTTGCTTTATTACAATAAAACTGTAATGCAAGTTATTTGATATTTTCGTGTTACAGTGCTTGGTTGAGGACGTATTTCAGTTTCATTTCAGTTTGAATATTTTGTTTTGTCCACTTTGCATAATCAGTTGTCGTTGAATACGTGTTATCTATTTCCTGAATGAGCAAAATTCTTGAAAAAAGGACATTATGTCTAGTTAAGGATGAACACAATCATACTGTTTATTTTCCAAACCCTTGCTTTGTTGCCCCCCCCCCCCCAGAATATTCCACTTTATGATGACTCATCATTCATACTGTGTCGTTATTAATGGACAAAAAAGATGTATTCAAAAATTGTGGACAAAAATTGATGAAGTTCTTTTACATAATGTAATAAAAATTTTAATTTTTGTTTTTCTATATTTTGTTGATACAATTGTATAACATGATGCAACAACAAACGTTCTACCTATTCAGTAGACGATCTACATGACCCAGTTTTATCACTATAACACGGCTGATCCAAATCAAGTTGTTTTAAATCAAGTATCGCTGTTTACTATCGTTACATCGTCTTTAGACGATGAATTCTTTGACTCTTGGATTGCAGCTGTGGGTAATCCTTTATCCAAAACTTGTGTGATGTTTATGAAAGATTTCTAGATGATGAAAATTACAATGTTGCTTATTGCTAGAATAATTTACCGAAATTTTTCCACGTATCAATTAGCAATTGCCATCTTGTATTACCATTAGGGCCTCAATCCTGACAAGCAATGACCTTTATCAGCTCAAAATCATATTTGGGTGAAGTTTATGTAAAATTTCTAATTCTCAAAATCATTAATAATTCATCAAGTTAAAACAAAGCAAATCGTATTAAAATAAATTATTATCTCAAAGCTTTCGATCCGTAAGCCCAGACTTCATCAGTGCAAATAATAAAGCATTAATATTATTAGCACTGATGAAGATCTACAAAATTATATTTTAATTAATTTGATATTTACTATGCAAACATACAAGGAAGTTATTAAAGCAAATCATAACCGTGAAGAAGGTTTGGATATCCCAGTCTTAATTAATGCTATTATGATTTTATTTCACCGCTTACTCCGTAGTTTTTGTTTCGTTTGAGAAGATATATCAAACACTCGCGACAGTATTTTATCGGCTATCCAAACGAATCTCGAATTTCGTTGGTGTTTGGATATCTCGATGAAGCGTTGTCGTTCTTGTTTGGTATATTACATGGTGAAAAATGCAAGATTGCTTAGTGGTAGAAATAATTTATCGAGGTATTTTTGGTAGAAATAATCTATCAATGAGCAGCCGCTACCTTGGATTGCTATTCATCTCCAGTCTTGACAAGCAATGCATTGGCCTTTATTATTAGTGCAACATATTTTGATCACTACTAGGCAAGACCAATTAAATATGCGTTACGTCTCATGCAGAAAGCTATTGATGTTCTTCTATTTACCTCGTTATCCATTAGCATACAATGAAGCAATTCATATATCTCCACAAATGTTGGTCTTTCTGTTGGTTCAGCTTTCCAACATCTTGCCATTATTTCATAACTAATTAGTAAAGAGCAAACAATTGAGAAGCTACCGTATTTCTAACGATATATGAATAATGCAGTTAGTTATATCACTGGATCAAAAGGTTTCCAAATAACGGATGGTAGTTAAGCTAATCCATATATATTCTGTATCAACAGCTAAAAATCAACGCTCATTGATCACGGGCTCGAGATTTCTATGATGTGTTTTCATTTTTGAGTTAAGTCATTTTTTGAGTCGGTTTTCTTTGATATACCCGCGGTCACAAACTCCGATAAAGACCTTGAATAAATAATTAAACGAGACTTGTGAAGAAATCTCGAAAAATTGTCTTCATGCGAAACTTGATCGAAAATGAACGTTGGAGAAATAACTCAAAAGTCAGGATTTGTGTCATATAAAGCCCTCGGGTAATATTTATATATGGTTGAGGTAATATTTATATAACATAAATCTCTAATAATACTGTTACTTCACAGAAATTGGAGCAAGTAATCTGGTGTTTTAACAGAATCAAAGATAAGAGATGAAATATACCACAAAATAATTCTGAATTAATAATTTGTATACAGACAAGGTTTAATTCAACAAGTTTTGAAAACACAAGTGATTAAAGGAAAATCAAACCTTAATTTTATGAGAAACCAATGCCACCATTCGTTAATCATACATGCAGAATAAAATCATCCAAGAATCCTATTGTGTATGCTTATGATATTTTGTTATAATTGACGACATGAAACGTCTCAGCCAATCAGGGTCAAGTAATTTTTGCCCTGATAAAGAAAAAATGCCCTCTTCGTTAGCCAATCATATTTTAATTTTGCCTTCCATAAGTGGTGCTATCGGGCACGTTTGTTGGCGGAACTAATTAGTATTCAAAACGTTTAACCCTAATGTTTAACCCCATTGGCAAAAACGTGATGAGCTATGACCTTAGCTGCGCTTCAACAGACATGAGGCTATGGCGATGACGTCACGATAACGCCATGATAGTTTTGGTCCGTTACGAGCTTTAACTCTGATTTGGGGTGGGAAGTAATTCAATATGGCGACGGTGATGACGTCAGCAGGAAAACGTTATGATGATGACGTTATGAAGATGACCTCAGCACGACAACGTTATGGTGATAACTTCAGGCCCAACACTAGCTTAGCTACATAAAAACAGACACGGATTAACGTTTGGAATATTTTTTGGAAAGTATACGATATAATAGAAATACAAGCTTCTTTCAAGCTGCTGCAAAGCTTTTGTGGAGCTTCTTAAATACACTAATTAAATACATAAACTGTATTTGAATAGAGTTTTCGCAGAATAAATATCAAAGCCGAACATAGTGCTTTTAGTAGAGCCATAAATAGACCAGTTTCATAAGGTTATATATGTTTATTAAAAGTGACGTTTCGTCTTAACATAAGACATCTTCAGACTAAATACAAGATAATTAGCATGCAATATTTGAATATATAAGTTTGAGTGTTATGTTACAGTGTCAAACTACAAGGGACAATTAGATTTAACTAGGACAACATAGGACAGTGTGATACAATTAGGACAACAAGGACATTTACACACAAAGACAGTCGAACTAGAAAAGGTTAAGAGGAATCGAGCTGCCTTGGACATTAAGAGTAGGTTTGTATTTATTTATGAGGAGGCTCTCGTGCATCATTAACTCATACGAATCAGAACAACAAGAAAGGATTTTGAAATCGTCAAAGTCCACTTTGTGACCAGAGGCACACGAGTGGGAAAGCACACTGGACTTAGTGGGGTTAGAGGTATGTTTTCCCGTAATAGGAGAGATACCCAGGTGCTCTGATATTCTAGTGTGTAAATGGCGTGTGGTTTGATCCACATACGACGCGGAACAGCATCGACACTTAAAAAGGTAAACAACACTAGATCTCAGGTACTTGGGAACTTTATTCTTAAAAGGGAAAAAAGAAGTCTGGAGGAGCGGAAAACAAATCTAGTATCGAGATGAGGGACAGCGGCATTACAAAGGCGATTGATTTGGGTGCGGATTTGGAGAGAATGTATTCCTGTGAATGGAAGGCAGAAATAGATTATTTTCTTGGGAACGGTCTGGACTGAAGGTTTAGAATCGAAGATATTGTCCAAAAATCTACGAGTAATGCGTTCAAACATGTGAGAAGGGAAACGATTGAGTTTGAATAGATTTCTAGCAACCTCAAGTTGGATGTGGAAGTTTTCATAGCTCGAGCAGAGATGGAATATGCGATGAATAAGGCAAGATACTAAACATCGTTTGTACGTGAGTGGGATAAAGCTATGGAAGTTGGTGAAAAGACCAGTAAACGTGGGTTTGCGGTAAACAGATGTACTGAATTTACCCTGGGAACGAGATATGTCTATGTCAAGGAACGGCAGTTTCCCGTCACGTTCAACTTCAGAAGTGAACGTTATATTGGGGTGCTGTTGGTTGAGATATTTAAGGAAAAGAGGTACGTGGTTCAGGGATCGGAAAAGAAGAAAGCAGTCATCAACATATCGTCGGTAGAGTACAGGCTTGAAAGGAGAAGGACAGTTCTGGAGCCAGATTTGTTTATGGAAGGACATGAATACATTGGCAAAGAGTGGACCTAATGGACTGCCCATTGCCACGCCGTCAACTTGTTGGTATAAGCGGCCGTTAAAAATGAAGTGGCAGTTCATCACAGATAGCGACAGAAGTTTGTGAAACTCAGAGCGATCAAGACCATTAAAGAACTGGCAATTAGAAAACAAAGAATTACAGATTATATCAATGGTTTCATTCACAGGAATATTGGTGAACAAGGAAGTGACATCAAAACTAGCCATGACTACATTGCTTGAGTCGATGTCGCTATTCAACAGCTCTTGGACGAAGGAGAAAGAATCAGTAATTATGAGGGAACTAGTGGTAAGAGAAGTTAAGAGTGGAATAAAGAATTTGGCAAGCTTATATGAATAGTGGTTGACCGAGGAAAGAATTGGTCTAAGAGGAATGGTGGATTTATGGATTTTAGGGAGACCGTATAGTATACCTATACGAGGGCCAGTTGGATTTAGTTCACTGAAAGTTTTTTCATTTAGGGAGTTAGCAGCTTTGAGTTTCTTCAATAAGGCTTTGACTTGATTTTCACGTTGTAAGGTAACTTTCACAAGGTCTTCGTTCAATAGTTGAAATTTGGACGTGTCGGATAATATAGCATCCCTTTTCTTGTTGTAGTCATCTTTGTTGAGTATTACTACACCATTGCCTTTGTCCGGTTTCATAATGACTATGCTTTTATCGTTTTTTAAATCGTTCAGAGTATCAATGTCATCTTGAGTGTAAAGGAAGCTTGGTCGGCTGTAGCTTCGAAACCCGGAAAATGCAATGTCTTTCAATTTACATTTTACTGAGGCAGGGAAGAAACCAGAACGATCATCGAACGTTTCGCTTTTCAGTTGGTTGTAAAACTTTTCAAATGGAGTCAGGAAACCACAAAAGTTTAACTTCGATGGGAGAATCGCGAAATTCAAGCCTTTTGACAGGATGTCCTTTTCTTTATCCGTAATTAGTCGCGAAGAGAAATTGAACACCACGGCGTCCGGGTCGAAAGAGCTGCTTTGGTCTTGTTTCGCGCAAAGGCGAAAAAGCTTTCGGTCTTGTACGCGTTGATGTTGACCAAGTTTTTTCGAATTTTCGCGATCAGAAACGTGTTTGAGGTGAATGAAGTCGATCTTCGAAACCAACGATGCCAGTGCAGATTGCGCTGTTGTTAATTGCGCTGACAAAACACGTATTCGAGCATGTTTCGCGTTGATTTCATCCTGTAGAAGCTGTTTTGTCATTGTCGATAGGGGCTAGAGTTTCGACGATATGTTGATGACTGCTTTCTTCTTTTCCGATTCCTGAACCACGTACCTCTTTTCCTTAAATATCTCAACCAACAGCACCCCAATATAACGTTCATTTCTGAAGTTGAGCGTGACGGGAAACTGCCGTTCCTTGACATAGACATATCTCGTTCCCAGGGTAAATTCAGTACATCTGTTTACCGCAAACCCACGTTTACCGGTCTTTTCACCAACTTCCATAGCTTTATCTCACTCACGTACAAACGATGTTTAGTATCTTGCCTTATTCATCGCATATTCAATCTCTGCTCGAGCTATGAAAACTTCCACATCCAACTTGAGGTTGCTAGAAATCTATTCAAACTCAATGCTTTCCCTTCTCACATGTTTGAACGCATTACTCGTAGATTTTTGGACAATATCTTCGATTCTAAACCTTCAGTCCAGACCGTTCCCAAGAAAATAATCTATTTCTGCCTTCCATTCACAGGAATACATTCTCTCCAAATCCGCACCCAAATCAATCGCCTTTGTAATGCCGCTTTCCCTCATCTCGATACTAGATTTGTTTTCCGCTCCTCCAGACTTCTTTTTTCCCTTTTAGGGATAAAGTTCCCAAGTACCTGAGATCTAGTGTTGTTTACCTTTTTAAGTGTCGATGCTGCTCCGCGTCGTATGTGGATCAAACCACACGCCATTTACACACTAGAATATCAGAGCACCTGGGTATCTCTCCTATTACGGGAAAACATACCTCTAACCCCACTAAGTCCAGTGTGCTTTCCCACTCGTGTGCCTCTGGTCACAAAGTGGACTTTGACGATTTCAAAATCCTTTCTTGTTGTTCTGATTCGTATGAGTTAATGATACACGAGAGCCTCCTCATAAATAAATACAAACCTACTCTTAATGTCCAAGGCAGCTCGATTCCTCTTAACCTTTTCTAGTTCGACTGTCTTTGTGTGTAAATGTCCTTGTTGTCCTAATTGTATCACACTGTCCTATGTTGTCCTAGTTAAATCTAATTGTCCCTTGTAGTTTGACACTCTGTAACATAACACTCAAACTTATATATTCAAATATTGCATATATATATAACTCTTTATTTGAAATGTAAGAACAACGCCTCACAACAAACGTGTGGGCTTACAGTAGCAATAATAATAACAGTTCATATTAAATTATTTCCTACGATATATAATACTAGTAATTGAATATTAAAACTAAAGTCCATTTATATTAATTATTTCAAATTTGTTCTAATCGTATTGGAATTATATTATAAAATATCATATGAAGTTAAAAAGACATCTGTTGACAAACACTCTTTTAAATCGTTGTGTTCTAACTCTCGGTAGTTCATATTTATGTCCTCGGTCGCGTAATTCGAGTTGTCGTTGAGGAGGTAACAAGGTTTTCAAGGCATGGTTGGGATCTGTAGTTATTTTCTTCCATAGGACTCTGTCTTTGTTATTTAACATGTCGACAATAGATAATTCTTGTGCAAGATATCCATACTTGTATGAACGTTTTAAAAATTTGTCTATTTGACTGAGGTACTTAGAATACGACGCACATCCCCAGACCTCTATACCAAAAACTAATATTGATAAAATAAGACTATGAAACAGAAGATCCAATTCTTTACTAGAAAACCCATAGTATTTACAAGTCCGGATAATATACAGTCTGCTGCAAACTCTACTCATTAACTCATTCATTTGCAAGTCCCACATAGTAGGATTTTCTTGAAACGTTACACCTAATATCTTCAACCAACTTTTGCGAGTAATCATAGGCAAAGGCTCAGGAAGTGGCCGAGATATTTTACCGTGTATGACCATCTCCCACGTCTTTTTTAAGTTTAGTTTCATACGATTTGTTTCCGCCCAGTTCTTGATATTATTAGTTTCCATATGAGAAGTATCACTATCATCCGTGACCTTAATCCCTAGATTTATGTCATCAGCAAATTTGACAATTAAGTTAGAAGCTTGAACAGGACGTATGTCATTAATCATGATAGAAAATAATATCGGTCCCAATACCGTTCCTTGAGGAACCCCACGGTTTATAGGCAAGTAATCCGTTTTAATGCCATCAATAACGACTCGTTGATACCGACTGGTTAGAAAGTCGATAATCCAATTTATGATATAGGGACTAATAGGAAGCTCTTTCAACTTATTGCATAAAATCTCGTGCGGCACAGTGTCGAAGGCCTTGCTGAAATCAAAAGAAAAGACACGCACCACACTCGCATCACCATCCAACCATTCCATCCAGGTATGTTGAGCTTTTATCAACGCCATTGTAGAACTATGACCTTTCTTATATGCAAACTGATCTCCATGGATTACTTTTTCCATCACCGGAGATAGTTCGGTTGTATAAATTGCTCTTTCAAACAAGCGAACAATTATATTGGTCAACGAAATGGGACGCAGTTGGTTTGGCTCTATGCAAGGGGACTCTTTCGGAATAGGTAAGAGATTTGCCAGTTTCCATTCGTCAGGAACAATGCCGAGTTTAATTGATCTTTGCTATTGCTTAATTCTTGATCAGCATTCTTTGTTTGTGTATTAATGTCAGAATTGCATGCTTCTTTTGAATTTATGCTGGTATTAAGAGGTCCCAATTGATCGATAATCACTTCGCCGGTTTCAATTCTGTTGTTTAGTAAGGCCAATTTCGACTCAAAGCGACTGTTTTTGGTTTTTTCGTCAGCAAGTTCTTGTTTAAGTTGGCTTACATTTGCACGTTCAATCGCAAGTTCAGTTACGAAACAATCCAATTTAGACTCAAAACTTTTTTGCAAGATAACCAATTCAAGTTTCAACCCTTCAAGCTCAGCAGCTATAATTCCACAGCCACAACCACAATTATTATTATTCAACTCAATGATCTCAGTCTGGCAATGGCCATCAACAGAATCAGGACTTAATCGACAGACAGTTTGGTTCTGTATAGTTCCAATCAAAGGTGGACAGTCAGTGGCAGCTTTTTCATGTACGTCTGATAAGTTATTAGAGGAAACACACACGCTTGTATTGGAATTCATTTGGCCATCATCCGGCAATGACTTAAGCATGGACTGAGTTACTTGTTTACAAATCAATATACACCGATCTCGTACTAAAGCACCGTCTTTACCTTTAAAAAGCATGGACTTTGCTTTACCTTTATGCCATGTGAGAATAAAATCACAATTTGTACTTGAAAACTTCTTCGACTGTCCTCCCGGTGATGACCATTTTCCTTCGAGCTCCCATACTTCACGTACAATTCGATTTAATTCTGATAAATCACCTGTCCATTTTAGACGTGTTCCATCATAGGACATACTAGGCAATTCAGTACAACTAGCGCCAGTTAGAAAAGAATTCAAACAACAATTTGCATCTGTACTAACGACATTTTGATGGAGCAAATTAAGAGCGCGTCCTTCCGCCATGTTCATTATGTATGAACTATAAACTTGTTATTTAATATATATTTGTACGAGAACAGCTATATACATCAGCCCACCACGACTCAAAGCGATATGATAAAAGTAAAAAATGTCATTTAAATTTTAGGTCGTACGCCTTAACCTTCGTCAGAAATATGCTAATTATCTTGTATTTAGTCTGAAGATGTCTTATGTTAAGACGAAACGTCACTTTTAATAAACATATATAACCTTATGAAACTGGTCTATTTATGGCTCTACTGAAAGCACTATGTTGGGCTTTGATATTTATTCTGCGAATTCGATTTCCGCCCGGCAGTTCTATCGCCACAGTATCGAATAGAGTTTGTTCATTTCGACTTTCTTCGTTTCTGTCGTGTGTTGACCTGGCTTGCTCAAGGTAAGGTTTTCTCTCTTCGGAAGATAAGCCATGCACTAGGTAAAGATCTGTGCTGAGTTTCTTCAAATGCGGCCGGCGAAATCGTCTCAGAATGACTGCTATTGTAAATGATTTATGTTTGTATACGCCACACGAACTTTATAACCAAAGCTCTGTTTCGCGACACATTCTTTGGCTCCCTCGTCAAGTGACTGGTCTTACACCAGATCAGCAGCTGCTCATAACAGCTCATGAGGACCAGTGGCGTAGCCAGCTTCGATAATTGGAGGGGCGAATATTCATATATTTGTGTTCACAGACCTTAAAAACAATCGATTTCAAAAGAAATTAATGATGCAAAACATGATACATGAATATTCGCCCCTCCAAGTATCGACGCTGGCTACGCCACTGATGAGGACATGTTAAGCCCATATATCAAAAAATATTACCAGACTTAAATACTTATGTAAAATTTATTAACAACAATATGACAAATATTTATGTACTTAATGATCTTCATCATCACTGTCCTCAGTGAAACGGGAGTCTTGTAAACGTCTTTTAATAAGAAATGTTCTCTTATCAACAACTGCTGCCATAGCCTCTTCTGGATCAAAATCGTCATCGTTCACGAGCGAATCTTTTGTTTGCATTATTTTCTTATGCACTGGATCTTTCTCTATTTGTTGTATCCACTGGAGACGCTGAAAACAGATGATTTCAAATTCTTTTTGGAGCTTATGCAGAATATTAAAGTAAGCTTTCTCTCCAGCGGTTTGCTCATCCACACCAGTATGAATCAAATTAATCTTCATTTCCTCAGAAGCCGTCTTGCGCTCTTGCATCGCTTTTTCCCCTATAGGCATCCAAAAATCCACTTCTTCTTCCTTATTCTGTATCAATATCTCCTATTATTGGACTTTCAGACCCGTGAGTAACGGTCGAAGCATCATCAATATGATATGTGCTATAATCGAGCCATCGGGCCACGTCTGGCCTTATAAGCATATGAGCATGTGCATTCATCGCGTAAAATTGTACGGAACACGAAATTCTAACAAAACATAGCTATGCTAGCCTAGTTGGCCATCGGACCTTATTAGCACATGAGCATGGGCTCATGAGCTCTTATACAAGTGCTCTATACAGGTGCTCCTCTGATCATCGCGTAAAATTGTACGGGACTAACAAGTACAGCTATACTGGCCTGGCGTCCTGTAAGACCAGTATCTTGATGTGGGACACCAAAGAAAGTGTCGCAAAAAAGAGCTTTGATTATAAACTTCGTATGGCGTATTCAAACATGAATCAATTACGATAGCAGTCATGCCAAGACGATTTCGCTTTGAGGACTACCTCGTTTGAAGAACCTCAACACACATCATCATCCAAGTACACGGCTTATCCTCCGAAGAGAGACACTGACCTATCTCGTACACTGACCTATCTCGAGGTGAAAGGCCTTCTGAAAGTGAACAAGAGGCCAAGAAAATAAAAATAGCCACCACACTCGATGTGAAAAGATGCAGAGTGATTTAGCAAAGCGACAAAAGAAGATGACAAACGCTCCCGTACGCACTGCAGCATCCGAGCCAGGGGACACTAGTCAACACTGGTCAACACACGACAGAAACGAAGAAAGTCGAATACTTAATTCAAATTGTATTTTTATAATATCGTAATGCTTTGCAAAATAAAATATTCCAAACGTTAATCTGTGTCTGTTTTTATTTAGCTGAGCGTAGTTTAGGGCTAAGCGTCATGTTACACAAATAACGTTATCATAACGTTGTCGTGACGTTGTACTCACAACGTTATCCTCATAACGTTATCAAAATAACGTTATCCTGCGGACGTCATCAACACCGCCATATTGCATTACTTCCAACCCCAAATTAGGGTTAAAGCCGTAACGAACTAAGACAATCATAACGTTATCGTGACGTCATCGCCATTGCTACAACCTTATCCATTTTGAATCGCAGTTATAGAGTTAATAGCTCATTCCGTTAGGATGTTACATTACAATAGCACGTTTACGCGATAGGGTTAAACGCTCATTAAACGCTTATCCTGATGACATCATCACCATAACGTTATCCCTGATGACGTCATCGCTTAACGTTAACCTGCTGACGTCAGCAGCCATTGCCATTTGAATACTAATAAAATTACATACTACTAATAATAAAAAAACGCGGCGTCAACAGCTCTACTTCCGTGTGATTAATGTGTTGAAGCTATTTAAAAAGGCGCCAGAGTTGCTTGGTTACTCAAGGTATAGCTGGCGAGCATAGTAGCCAATAGCGTACCAGTATGATGATTCTACTAATAAGAGTTTTAAAACCAAACTTACAGTTCGTTGGAACATTGTGATGGTTGTGGCATCCGATATCCGCGTCCCACTTGAGCGGCGACTTGACGCGGAGGAATGTGTTTATAAGGCTCTTCTCCTAAACAGTGAATGGCTCGGAAAACACGCCATTGTAGGGCAGAAGTGAAAACCTTTGAGATTTGAAATCGCTCTCAACGTCCCGAAGCGGCTCATAGTATGAAGTTTTTTATCAATATGAATTGCTATGGTACTAAACGATTATTAAAATTACTTTTACGCATTCAAATTTTATGTCAGCAAAAAATTAAAGCCCCTGTTTTTGAAAATTTCTCAAATCTTTGATCCGTTTATTCTACATTATAAGTAAACCCAAAGAGTCTATATTAACAATATGGTACAATATATATACCTTAAGACGCTTTACAAGTTGAGAGCGATTTCAATGTTTCTATATTTTTTTAGTTATTTCATTATTCCAGTTATTCAAATAAGACTACTTATTATTAATTGATAAAAACAATTTTCAAAGTCAGCAAAAGGGTTTTGTTACCTAACGTTGTGATTTCGTAAAGAAGGATGCCATAACTCCATCTACATAAAAAAACGACCATTTAACATAAGGTTTTCTTGTGTATAATACGAATAAATGCGCGCTTAACACCAAATCTAAGGGGACAGTGCCAAGCAATTTCTACACCTTAGAGAGAAATGATGGACACGCGTGCGTACAACGCTTGGACAATGAGCAGCAATTTATCGGAATACGTTGAAATTCATAGAAGCTACACAAGGAAAATTAAAAAAATACAGTTATAGCACATTCTGTTATAAAGTCTGCCCGTTTCAGTCTGATGTATACAAAACCAATTACATATTTTTGAAATATTGTAAAATAATTTTGATATGAATGATATTGCATGCACTTTTGAACATGAAACACTACATCGCCTAGTATAGGAAGCACCATAATGGCTCAATAAAAATTGCCCTACCTTTCTTTTCAGACCACTCAAATATTCATAAAGCAATCTCAGGAGAATAGGAATGCAATAGTTGTTTCGTATTATACATTGTTTCTCTTCATTTATCCATCTTAGCCTTCGAGAAAGCCTATTTTTGTTAGTCTCTAGACTGTTCTTAATTATGCATAGCATTTTTACAAGTATGCAACTGGCATTACTACTAGTATCTACGGCATATATCATTTTGAATAAAACCTGGGAAAAATTGCTGTAGACACAATAATTTGCGTGGAAGTACGGATGGTTGTGATGATTGAGTTGGATTGTATTGCATTGCATCTTCAAGCTTTTGTGAAATTGTATGCTGGGGCTTAACAGCTCGACAGAAAAACCGAGGCTGCTTTTGAGTTTTATATCAGGACGTCGGATTAGGTACATAAACCGGAAGAAGTTTATAAGTTAAAGTAACCCGCTGGTGATTAGCTCAGCTTGATTCAAAAACATTAAAAATATGCAAAAGCGGCCTCGATTTGTATTACTTATATTGTAGGCGAATAAATTTATAATGTATATTGCGAATAAAAAAACTGTTGTCATTTCTAAAATACTGTATTAATAAGACTTTCATATAGTTGATAATCGCTGCATGAACAAATTATTCACTTACACATCACTGGCGGTTGTAAAATAGTCATGAGACAGACTTTCCACTGCCATCCATTTCAAGGGAAGTAAATTCTATCAGAGAGAAGTTCGGAAAATAAAATCGTATCTGCAATTTTGCTTTATGCATTGGAAACACACGATTCAAAAGATAATGGAAGAGTTACATAGAAATATTTATAGCATTTATATATTATACAACTTGAAATCTAAACTCTATAAAATCTGAAAAATGAATTCAGAAATTATGGTCTCGCCGCCTCGACAAAGCTTTGGAAAAACACACCGATATAAATATTTAAAAACACAAGAAGGAAAAATCCAGGGAGAATTTTTTATCTCGATCTGTTTTTAGTGATCTTGTCTGGTTAAAAATTTGTTCAAACAACAATTAAAATAATTTACATGACTGCTTCTTGTATATTGACCAAGTTCTTTTATATCTCTTGCCAGACCAAAATCAGATACTTTTGCCGTATCGTCGTCACCAATTAGAATATTTCTGGCAGCCAAATCACGATGAACTAACTGAAATATATGGAAAAATTAACAATATCTGCGTACGAAAACGTGCAAAGCCAGGAGTGACGACGCTAAAAACAAAACCATACATCGACAATACTTATAAAAATATTTTAAATCTGTGCTATTTCTGGTTATATGGGACCTATATACACTAATATAACATGCATCTCGTTCTATTTTTCCATGTATCAAATTATTATGTATTGGGGTATCTAGGAGATAAACATACAATCAAATTTCTTATGACAAAATTATGACATCACCACATCCAAAATTGCCGTAGATTCACTCTTATCGATCAATTTCAGCAAGTGTCAGGAAACTTTGACAAATGCACAATTATTGGCGACCCAATCACGCATGTAATTTGAGCAAGGTACGTGGAGGTTTTAAGCTACAATCAAGAGCAAAATGAGTTGGAACACCCTTTTAAAAATTGTGAAACGTTGACCAGTTTAACAAAATGATAGCTTTATTTCCTTCAAAGCCCCCTCTTCCCCTCCCCCCCTCCCCCCAATTAATGTGGTCGAAATGATATCATACATTTTACGAACATACCAATAATAGTTCAACATCAACATTGAACGGGGGAGGGAGGTAATTACAGAACAATGGTATATTTTCCTCTATTTTTGTAAGACATGCAAATTTGAAGGAAAATATCTTATTTGTTTCAACAATTTTGCTCTGGATTGTAGACCCAAGAGCAACACCGACCGAAAGATAACAACAACCTAACCCCTACCCTCTGCCTGAAAGTAATCGGTCAGGTTCACCAGCTAACAGGAAATTCCTTTGTTCTATCTGCAAGTGTAGGTAAAATAATGCTCGGCAGATTTAACAAGGGTTTGTATGTTTCCTTGCTAAGAAAAATATCACAGCTCCCCCTGATGTTCCCCCACGTTTCCACAAATACCTTTTGAGAAGAGATATGAGCCATTCCATTTGCAACATCAACAGCGAGTTTCAACAGCTTACGATAGCTTAAGGTAGACGTCATATTGATGGAATCGGATGAATTTTCCACTCTACTGTTGATAAGAAATTTACGCAAACATCCCCCAGGACAAAATTCTGTAATTATGTGGAGCTTTCCTGAAATAAGTATTTATAAAGTTGGATGTTCTGTTTAGCTCTGGGTTGCTGTGTGTACAAGCCAACCAAAGGGTAAAACATATAGTTGTTTGCTCCAGTGCAATGCAGTTAACTTTAATTTGAGCACAAAATACTTTGAAAACTTACAATACACTACAGCCTGTTTCATTAAAGTAGAATCTTTAGGTGGTAGATCTCCTGGATGATACAAACTGTAGTGGTAAGTTTTTGAGGCATCAGAGGTCAATTAGTGATATGTTTTTGAGTTACTAGCCCAAAAATGTTTCCATGCGGATTTCCATGCGGATTGAATTCGTTTTCAACAGATCTTGTACGACTGTTGCCTACCTTTAATTGAACAGCCTCCGACAAATCGTATGACATTTGGGTGAAGAATTTTGTTCGCTTCTTTCAAGAGGTTTAATTCCATTTTCAAATCCTCGAGATCAGATGTTTTTGCACCAGCTGGAAAATAAGGATTAGGTATGGTGAGTCAGCGACATCAAATCAGGCCCTTGTTTAGTGTTTCCCTAATAGGGGGGCGGGTGGGGGACAAAAAAGAGAAACATCAAACTTATGAGAAGATTGCATAGAAAAAGAACGATACCTCTTAATACAGAATAGCCTGCTGAAAATCCTGTAGATAATATCTTAAATATATTGTTATTTCTATATTGAATATCAGTTATTGTCAACAAGACGCCTGCTGAGGCGTTCACGTCGCCTAACAAGAACAAAAGTGAGATAAAGGCAAAAGTGAGACATTATTCAGTGCCACAATTGGTAACGCACTGAGTTAAGCAATAAGCGATAACGTTTAGATGGTGTATGTGAGGTGGAAACACAACGGAAAGATTGTCTATCGTGTAATTGCAACACACTTTAAGATACTTCATTAGGAAGTTCGCTCATTGGCAACGTAATTAAAAATCATCGTTTCAATTGATCCGATGGGATGTTGTACATTAAGAACTTCTGTTTTTTCACGAGTATGTAAATGTTAAAAAGCGTGTTTTGTAAAGCTATTTCAATAGAATGTTCTATGTCTAAATGGAAACACAGTGGGGACATTGTTATCTAGGTTATTCTTTCAGCCGGTCCGAACGTTGTGATCCAACAAGATTATTGAGGACAGCGTTCAAAAATTCCAATACTTATTGGAATTGGAATTTCATGCATATCAAAACCCTGACCCAAACCCCAACTGCAACAATCCCAATAATTTATTGGATACAATAACCTTATTTAGTTCTTATTGGGTTACATGTTACGAAACGTGAACATTCATGCGCGCGAGATAAAAGAATCATCGTTTAAATTTGTCCCGTTGAGTAGAACGTTGGTCATCCTGTTCAACAAATTAAATCCTGGCAATATGCCTGTCGAATGCGATAAGTTCTTCAAACAGGGGCGGATCCAGGATTTTTCGTACGTAGGTCAAGATTTTCTGACGTCATTCGGGGGGGGGGGGGGGAGAAAAGTACTTAAAATTATGCTAGTTATTAAATATAGGCTAATTAGAGAAGCTTAGTGATTTTAGATTCACTCACAAATCATGTTCTGTTACAACTATATTTTCACACCATATATCAGATTCAGATTACCAATGATTCAAATTACAATCAATCATGATGTGAAATGGATAGGCTGGCTTGCCTGGGTAATTCTATATGGCATCCCCATATTAGAAAAATTGAATAAGTTAGTTAATGAACTTGTATACACAGCACAACAAAAGCATCTAGGAATGATTTCACTACTTCAGAGACATAACCAGAAAATAACTGTTTGAAACAAAAGCTTTTTGTCATGTAGTTCGTATACAATATTCCTCCTATGCGTTTGTTGTTATATGAATTATGTGGACAATATGTTTAATATAGCACACAAATAGTAAGATCAATATAACATATTTAACGAAGGCTAAGGAAAAATAACAAATATCAGACAACACACACGGTTATAAGCAAAGTAATATTCCTGTATAAAGTCTATATTAAATGCTATAAATATCTCGAGGTCATGACCTGTTTTGACCGACGCCGCGACGCGCATGTATGCAAATTCGATGCATATAAATAGACAAATTACAAATACACGCTGAATATAGATTCTTTACCTTATAACAATACAATTTCTTTTAGCCTTTTCTCGAACAGCGTTCGGAATAAATGTCTCGGCTCCAATGTGCCGACTAATGCTGCATCGTGTGCTGTTTATGGCACACAAGAGCTCCTCGATCGAATACTTGCGAGGAGAGTGAACTTGCAGTATATTCACGTCGTTGTATCCGATAGCGGACTTTACAACGCCAAACAATTGCCAGATACTAGAAGCCATTGCCTGACTAAATCGCTTTGTAATAATTTTTCTGTATCACTTCGAATTGACTGTTTATAGTCGAGAAGTAAGGTCAGAAAGACAGATAATTAATATTCATGCCTTCACTATGCCTCACCATAGACAATCTGAGCAATGGACTGGAAACGCAAGCTAAAGTTTACTCGACATCCGTGATACGCTTTTCTTTAGAACCCTGTAACTTCACTTTAAATACATTTCAGGATTTCGTATTTACATATTTTAAACAAGAACAGAAATGTGAATGCAACTATCGACTTTTAAAACTTTTCAGAGAGATAAACGAGGCGGAAAATCACCATTTAATGTTTCCGTAAACCTTTTTCAACAACAACAATGGCGACATTTCTGCAGTCAAAAAGAATGCAAACATTCAGCGTTGTGTTTTAGCTTCGTTATATCCATAAAGAATTTTGAAAGTCGATAGTTCCATAGAGATTGCCGTTCTTGTTTAAAATATGTAAATAGAAAGTCCTGAAGTACATTTAAAGTGAAGTTACAGGGTTCCAAAGTATAGCATATCAGGCCGTATCACGGATGTCGCGTCAGCAACATTGGTACTTTAGGCGTTTAGCTTGCGTTTCCAGTCCATTCTGTTGATTGTCTATGGCCTCACACGACTGCACGCTCTCAGTCCGAATGGCCGGGTCAGAAAATAATCACCAATAAGGTTGCAGAATGTTTTTAAATTGCCCAATAAGAAGCTTTGCACGGAGCCCCTGATTGCAACAAACAGGTCAGAACTCCCCACGAATGGGTCAAACTTTCATCCTACCAATCAGGTGCATCGATTTTATCAGCTGATGGGGCAAAATTTATGTGTAAAACCGCAGCTTGACCTGTGGCAAAAAATAAACGACAGAAGGCTCAGATACTGAACGGTTTTCGACCTGGATAGCTAATTGGCAAGTAACAGCACGCAAAAATGAAACTGGATTGTCTCCAGTAGTTTGGAATAGTAATTATTTGTTTGATTATTTTTACGTAGGTCAAGTGACCCATTTGACCACCCCTAGATCCGCGCGTTCAACACTACGACTGTTATTCATGAGACTCATAACTCTAACTTGAATAATTTCATGTCTGAAAAAAACGACATCAGCAAAGCTATTTTAGATTTTCTTCTTCCCTTGGACACTAAATTTGCAACCATTTTAGATACTCTTCCTCCCTCGAACACTAAATTTGTAACCATTTTAGATTCTCTTCTTCCCTCGAACACTAAATTTGTAGCTACTTTAGATTCTCTTCTTCCCTCGAACACTAAATTTGTAACTATTTTAGATTCTCTTTTTCCCTCGGACACTAAATTTGTAACTCTTTTAAATTCTCTCTCCCCTCGAACACTAAATTTGTAACTATTTTAGATTCTCTTCTTCCCTCGAGCACTAAATTTGTAACTATTTTAGATTCTCTTCTCCCCTCTAACACTAAATTTGTAACCATTTTAGATTCTCTTCTTCCCTCGAACACTAAATTTTTAACTATTTTAGATTCTCTTCTTCCCTCGAACACTAAATTTGTAACTATTTTAGATTCTCTTCTTCCCTCGAACACTAAATTTCTGGAACAGTTTACCACATGATTGCAAAATTTCATCTTCAGTCAAATCAATTAAAAACAGACTGATACATCACTCGTTACAAACCTACATACCACCATAAAAAAGTAAATGTGTGTAAAGTTGTCGACGTTAATAACTATTTAAAATGTAAATATGTTTTGAATTCGGATATAATTTCTATTTCTCGTCACTGTACGTTGAGTAGTTTAAGATGTGAAAATGATACTGATAGTGATACTTTGTAATTAAATAAACGTGCACACAAATGTGATTATTTTTGTGAATTTTCAGTAATTTAAAATGAGCATTTACAATGAAATATGATTTATTACACCCGCTTTAAATCGGTCCAACGCGTAATCTCGGGGTATCATGAACATGTTTAATTTTTATGGGCCGCCTGTGATCACTAGTCATCGTTGATGTTTTTATACCAAATGTTCACCTGGGTTGGATTCACAATGCTAAGAGGCACAACCCGCTAACCGCTTGCGTACACTTTCTTCCCACTTTCCTGTATGCATGTTAAAATACGTGTTTTCATAATTAAAGTTCAGTACCTTTTAAGAAAAATAGTTCTGTACCTTTTAGCGTTTTCACAGCCACAACTTCAGAATCACCTTTTCCAGTGGTTAATAATCCTTGTTTCACAATTCCAAACTGCCCTTCTCCTAGTTTCGTGTCCAGCAATACCAGATCGCCTGGCGCTATTTCCCAGTTCTCTAATACGTCAACATATGTAAGAGTCGTTTCCTTTACATCTAAAAATATTTTTATATATATATATATATATATATAGTCAAGATATTCCGATATTTTCCATCATTATTACTAAGTAGGTATTGTATCAACCTCGTACCCAAGGGACTATTTCCGCTCGTCACGTGACTCTTTGTAAATGACATGCTGCGACATGGAGCGATACATTTCAAATGAAAGGAGTGAGATACGAAAGAGAATATAAACTTTGCGATTTAAAATGATCTACTTTTGTGCGTTTTGTGTGTTATATTTCATTTACTCTTGAATTCCAAAAGCACGAGTACTTCATCGACGGTTCATTTTTTGACAACATGCTTAATAGAAAGAAATAAATAGTCTAGTAAATTCTATTTCTAGCACTTTCATTTTCAAGTATATTTTTCTTTAACTAATCTAGTTAAGTAAAATTTTGAATACTCTGAAACTATCAACCCTAATTAACAAAATAAAATATCTTCAAACGAAAGTTGTACATTTTGAGGCATAGAACATTTATTCACATTGATTGAGGGTTTCCGTAATTAAGTTCTTGTAATCGGTCCAAAAGACGTTCTCAAGTGTA
This sequence comes from Muricea muricata, assembly GCA_963855995.1. Lineage (NCBI taxonomy): Eukaryota > Metazoa > Cnidaria > Anthozoa > Malacalcyonacea > Plexauridae > Muricea > Muricea muricata. The sequence continues at coordinate 4,801,715 of OY979727.1, forward strand.
CACATTAAAAGTGTTTTTGAATGATTTGTTTTGACTTCGCACAAAACAACTGCACAAAATAATTTGCACCGGAAGAGGAATTTGGATGCAACCAAGCAACCAAATACAGAGCGTCAGAGCATGCGCAATGAAAGCCGAGTGCGAATGCTGCAGAGCCTTATTTTCTCCCCCCCCCCCTCCCCAGCGCTGGAAATAAGGCTCTGTTCACATTGTAAGCAGCGATTGCGCATTGCATTGCGTTACCGTCTCAGATCATAATACATGAGCAATTTTCCTCTCGCGACGCAATTTAATGCGATGATTTTACAAAAATTGCATTGCCGTTGCGAGAAAAATATTGCCCGTGTATCCGAAGGATCCGTAGCTTTAGATTATAGAAAATGAATGTGCTAAAACTCCTCATTTGGCGCGGCGACTTATCTCCAAATTTTGCATGTAGTACTGTAGAAGAAAAAATATATATAATTTGGTGAAGTTTATACATTGAGTTTATATGCAAGTGTTGTCATAGCAACGGAGCAGCGGAGGAGCAATGGTCATCAAAGTTTTATGAATAAATGTTAAAATAAATGAACAATTCAATACGGACTCGCCTAAATTAAACAATTCGAAAATTAACGATAGCAAGCAAACTATAGCTCATCCTTTTTGAAAACTGTATCAAACGACCCTAAAGTCGGCTGAAGTTAAAGGGGGCCTGACAGTTGACCGTCACGAAAAAGATGGTTGATGTACATTTTATCAGAATGCATTGCAGTGGGAAATCGTTTCAAAAAGCAAATTGACGTCTGCTGAAAATCGACAAGCATAAGACAAGAGATTATTTACTTTGTTTTGTTGAAGTTTATGCCCTTAGATGCTTTTTGGCATCTCTTTTCAGCCATTTTTGCTTGATGCCTGCAATGCCTTTGGGCAAAATATACATGCTGCCATCCTTTTCATTATGGTCAATTCTAATCTAATTAGTCACTGATGTGATAATAAACTAGATTAAGATTCTATAATCACCAATTGGTGTCACCAATTTGGTGACACAAATTTGTGGAACATAAGTTTCTTTATCCATAGCGGAGCACGAGTTTGATAAAATCGCAATCGTAATGGCTCAGAAAATTCGCGCTCTTGTTGTTTGTCTGCCACAGGCAACGTGCTTCTGTGCAAATTTGTATCACCCAGGCTCGGCCGAGGGTCATTGGAAGTCAGATTAACAGCTATTAAGCTTTATATTCGATCAGTCTATATCGGACCTTATTAAGGGTACTATCAGGTGATCAGTATTTATTTATCACGTTTGGCCACAACCGCAGGATCGCGACAACAGCGTCAGCCAATTACTGTGGGCTCATATCGGAGACGCGAAAGACTACTGGTCCATATACTTCACCACCGTGAAAGTCAGGTGTTCTAGGCACTTGGCCACAGTAAATGTGTAATAACCGTTTTGCGATGGCTTTCTCAAAGATGTAAACGTCAGTTCTGATCAATTCCTCAATGCATATAACCTTGAGTAACACACCAAATACATCGCCTAAACATTTTCCCGCATTTTCTTAAATACCTGTCTGAATTTTTAGCATAATCAATATTGACTAACCTGCTCCCTCGAGCAAGAAACTGTCCCTAGGTCGACGTGGTGGAAATATTTCGGCTCCAGTTCTTTCCTGCATGTATAAGTAATGAAACCATACGTTAATATCACCGCAGTGTGGCATAGCGCATAGCAGAGCAGCAGTTCGTTGCAACATGATGTAGAACTCGTGAGAAAAGAACGATTTACAATAACTTGATCGGTTTGTTACATACATGATGTACAAAATTAAAAAAATTGTAAATCGTTGTTGACCTCACTAAGCGACTTGAAGTATAAAGTTTTTCACTAATATCGATTAATCTTAGATTTAAATGTTTAAACCATTGTTTGATTAAGATTAAAAATGACTTGCTCACATATTGGCAATAAAAAATGAGATTTAGAATCAGTAAAGGCCTTTATACTAGCTTTTCTATAACGCTTGATTCTTAAGATATTTGGACTCAAACATTTGGACTTAAACATGTGCTCATGACGTCACAAGTGGGAAATACTTTAAAAAGACCCCAATTCGTGATATCAGTTAGAAAGTAGAAACAAGTTTCTAGTTCGTTCTGACCATTGCTTGTCAATCATCAAATGTCACGTGATCCCACTTGTGAGGTAGACCAAGATGGCGGACAACTCGTTTGGTTTTATATTTGATATTTTTGTCATTTTATGTTTGAAACTTTGTAGTTGTCATATTATAAGTGTAATATGAATTTAGCAAAAAAGTAAATTATATTTGGTGGCAAGATATATTCAACCCAGCTCGTCTCTTTACTCACGGAAATGTCATGTCGTTTTTTTAGAATTCTTCTTCGTACGAGAAGTACAATTACCACCACAATTGTAACAAAAAGTATCGCTCCAGTTATTCCGCCAACTATAGCGCCTGGATTTCCATTAGCTTTGCCTATAATAACATTTAAATATCATTCATAGTCAGATAATTCATAAGATTGTCTTAGGCGCCTTTAATTTCTTCTAGCTGGAAGAAATATTAACAAGAGAGCTTGAAGTACATCGCTAGGACGTTTGCTGCTATTTACCCTTCCCAATCACAAAGAACCATTCCAAAATTTACAAATGTTTGTGATTGAAAATCTTTTGAAAAATTTATTTGGTGCTATTTTACAATCCAACAGTGATAAGACACTTTTTCAGATCTCTGACTTGAGACTCCAAAACACATGTGTAAATCCCCATGATTATCTCTACTTGTCATTTATCCCTTGAACACTACGTCACAGATTTAGCAATTGTACATTATATTTTATAAAGATCTGTATAGGAATCATATCAAATCTTTCACGACAAAAAGCATTCAAACAAGACGAAACTTTCGAAAGACATTTGGTTCTTAAAGGAAAACCAAACATATTTTACAATAAAGTGGTCAATAATAAAGAAATCTACTTCTTTTACTGGAGGATCAGAAAGACATTAATTTATGTTTGGAGGAAAAACTTAGAATTTTGAAGGGAAGAAAACCAACTGGTTGCTTAATAAAAGATCGGAAATAGTTTAGGCCTGCCCACACAAAAATAGATTTCAGGTAAACAACCTAAACAAAGAAGGAATGCATGCTATTTGAACACCCACACTCACACAGCTCACATGTTGTCTGCCACCTGAAGATTCCCTCTGGATGAAACAGATGCGTTAGTTTTGGTTTGCGATATACAAAAGAGTGCTCAATGACATATAGACAGAGCGAAGTGTATAATCGTGCAAAATACCTCAAAAACTTACCACTACAGTCTGTTTCGTCCAGAAGCAATCTTCAGGTGGTAGACAAATATCGAAAACATGCAAGCTTCTTTTATGCTCAAGGCGGAAACGTGGGCGTGTGGGTGGTAAAATAGCATGCATTCCTTTCTTTGTTTAGGTTGTTTACCTGAAATCTATTTTTGTGTTGGCAAGCCGAAACTATTTTCGATCTTTTACTAAGCAATCAATTGTTTTGATATGACTAAGGGCAGAGTTATGAAATGGAGAGTTATCTCGGAGAGTTATGATTTTGGAGAGTTATGTCCAAACCACGCCCACCTTTCCAAACGATTATGCCCAATTTGTTAACTCTCCCGATGTTTGGTTGAGCTAACACGAGAGAATTATGTTTCTACGTAACTCTCTCTTGTCAACATTATGAAGATGTTAGAGAGTTATAATTTTTTCACAACTCTAACGAGAGTTATGATTTAGTTGTTTAGGTATTGTTTGTTTTGGGGACCTGTTTAATAGTTTTGTTAAAAGTTAAAATAGTAATAAAAACTACCGAATATCTGTTTATTTACCCGTACTCCTAGCCAAAGTTTTCTGCTATCAAATGTTATTGTAAAGTTTTAGTATTACAGGTAATTATGCGGCCGCCGAGTCAACTCCGATTTGGCAAAATTTTCAATTATCACGAATACTATTGTTCCCTAATTGTACGAGTAATTAATCCCTAACATCGCATGATTACTTGTTTTAATATTAGCATGACAAAATCGCATTAAAGCGCTTCATACAGTTCTTGTGCACGATAATTCTCAATAAAGACAATTATTACATTCCAGTCCTGCCAGACTTTTAGCGAAAATTTTGCACTTTGCTTGTATTTTCTTCAGGAATTCCACTTTCTCAACATTTTTGTTTGTGTTTTCGTCCGTTCGACTTTCCCGCCATTTTGTTGTTTTGGAAAAATCATTAATTGTACTGCAGTGCAATGCAGTGGAATTAATAATGGTAATAGAACGAATAGGGGTGCAATTAATGCCAAAATCATACGAGTGATTACAAAATCAACCTACCGCGCAGCAGGAGGGTGATTTTTTAATCACGAGTATGGTTTAGCATTAATTGCACGACTTGACTCGTTCTATTACTTATTAATTATATATCTTCTGTAATCAAACAGTTTTCCTGAAAGAACAGGTGGGTCATTTTGGTAAAAAAAATATGAAAGGTCAAAATTTTCAAAATCTTCAAATCCATCCATTTTGAAAAATTTTACAACAAAAAAGAAAGCAAATTCATATTTTGTATCCTAAATGCTGATTGGCTAGTTGCAAATACTAGAGTGATTTTCATTGGCTGTGTGCAAGGGTGCGATTACAGCTCACAGAGGGTGCGATTAATGTTCAAATCGCACTCCTGTAAATCAATGAAATTGCAGTGTTTGCCACTGATTACAGAAGATATATAATTAATGAAATAATTGTACTCCTCCCAACCAATTAGTAATTTTGTCATGCTAATAATAAAGACCGAAACAGTGACATAACTCTCTTCATTTCCTCAATCGTGAGCACAGAGAGTTATGTTTTTATGTAACTCTCTTTCATCAACATTATGAAGATGTTAGAGAGTTATCGTTTTTTATAACTCTCTCATGTTAATTCAGGTAAACATCAGAACCGTTAAGAAATCGGGTGTGGCTATTTTAAAAAGGTGGGCGTGGTTCGGACATAACTCTCCAAAATCATAACTCTCCGAGATATCTCTCCACTTTATAACTCATTGTTTAGCCGGTTCTCAGAAATAGATTTCAGGTAAAAAACCTAAACAAAAAAGGAATGCATGTTATTTAGACACCCATACGCCCACGTTTCCTGCTTAAGCATAAAAGAAGCTCGCATGTTGCCGAAATTGACATACCACCTGAAGATTCCTTCTGGATGAATCACACTGTTTGTAGTGTTTTTTGAAATATTTTGCACGATTGTATAATTATATATACAACTATTTCAATTAAGGTTGTCCTTTCAAAAGCTTAAACTGTAAACTATGAGCGCGCAAGGGATGACGGTTTGTTGCGTATTTCCCCCTCTAATCTCGGAATTATTTCTTTGAAAGAGCATCGAGGACACATAGGAGACTTACCATGGCAAATTTATTCTCTACAAAGGTAATTTCCTGAGTATCATGGCCTAAATAAACAATAACCCATCGTCCCTTACTCGCTCATAGTTTTCAGTTTACGCTTTTTAAAGAACTACCTTAATTGAATAGCTGTATACATATATAAGAATAACGAGGACTTAAATCGCTCTCGCGATTGGCTTAACAACAATCTACTAACACTGAATTACAAACACTGTTGCGAGTCCTGACACGTGTTGTGTATTGTACACATCGCTAATGCTACCACTATTGGAGATACAATTTGGAGTATTTCGGGCAACAAGAACAATTCCATATTACTGAGACATAACGCTGCATTTGTTTCAAAAACATTTGAGTGATGAAGAAACAAATACAAACGCTCGTTCCGCCGCGATGCGTTTGAAGTGGAAAACAGGAAAAGATAAGTGATATAATGGAAAGCGGAAGAGAATGAGAGGTTTCTAGCACGTATACAACCATCCTTTTAATATTTTTTAAAGTTACATACATGTTCCAGATTGTTGAAGTCTATAAAAGCTGGATACGTTGGTCGTCGTTTTCCTTTGTTCGTCTTTGCTCGTGGTGGATCTCTGCAGTGTGTTCATGAATGTCTTCGTTCGTTACTAATTCAAAATCAAAGTTAATTAAGCTACTCACGCATTTGAAGATGAACGTACAGCGTTGTTGTCAGCGGTGTCCATTTCAGTTTTCCTAAAGTTTTGGTTGAAGAATACCGCAGTTGTTGGTCTAGAATGATCTTCGTTGCCTTGTTCTCAAGCACCTGTAGTGAGTTCATTAACATGGAATTGTTCTCGTCGCCCCAAATTTTTTCTCCATGGTCAAGTAGACGTGACGTGCCCGCGGGAGGCGAGGCACGCGCAATTGGGCTCTGTTAATATCCTAAGGATTTTGCCCATTTTACGTGGAGTTTTTTAAAACAAATAAAAAAACCTGTGGGTAACGTCAATCCGATCTATCAAATACGGTAAATTTGTCATTATTTGAAGTTTTTGTTCACTAAATTACTGGATTTCGCTTGTTTGTACTGCTGAAAGTGGGATCTTTTCCGTTGGAACCGTTATCACGCAAGCATACCGGTACATACGTCAGTTACGTACGTCAGCGCAAGAATTCTATTTAAGATTAGAATTTTAATCGACTTCAATAATTTAAATTGAATTGTTCTTAATGAGTTAATCATGCTTAAATGTCAACAAACTTTCGCCAAATCAGCCTTATTCTGGATGGTGTGTCTCGTAATATTTTTCTGGCTTTCAAGAAGATCTAAACCCACTGAGAAAACTATTGCATATGCTACTGGAAGATATATCATGATTTCCCCGGGACTTGTCATCTTACCAGAGAAGGTGTGTTTCATCTGGACTTCTACGCGTGATAGGAAGTTACGAAAGCTTGCTATTCCAGACATACATCGCTATGGACTGGAGTTCCAAATATCCCGTAATTGTTCCCATGTTGCACTACTTATCCTTCTTGGTGGTGACATAGCAACCAACCCTGGTCCTACTACTTGTTCAGGTACAAAAGAAAATTCAACATTTCTTGGGTTAAAAGTCCTGTATTTAAATGCCAGAAGTCTAAAAGCTCTTGTTCATTCAGTTGGAAACCAATCGGGAAAAATTTGTAAAATAACATTATTACAACAGCTGGTCTATAGCGGTAACTACGATGTTGTATGTGTATGTGAGACCTGCTTAAACAATTTAGTCTCAAGCAGTGAGATCTTGTCAAACTATGCATCTATTTTCCGACGTGACAGAATTAGAAGAATTGGTGGTGGTGTTCTTGTTGCTGTTAAGGCTGATATACAAGTCACTCGCAGACAAGATCTAGAACCTGATAACACAGAACTTATCGTTACTGAATTAATGAAATCTAACAACAAACCGGTCATATTATACACGTTTTATCGCCCTCCCGACTCGAAGCCGGAAGTCATTCATCAGATAAATTAAAAACAATCCAGAATCAAGTCGTATTATATTGGTAGGCGATTTCAATCTACCATCAATTAAATGGTCGTCTGATCAAAGCGCTCCCGTCAACACTGGAGGATCTGCTGAGAATGAAATCTTTTGTGATCTAGTAGACGACAACTTCTTTGAGCAATACATACTTGGCCCTACGCATATTGCTGGTAATAAACTCGATCTGTTGTTGTGTAACTCTCCTGAAATTATCGGCGAGGTTTCCACTTTCCATCCTCAGACTTGTGATTACCCAACAGATCACTACATCGTGGAATTTGAAGTAAAGCTAAAGTTTAAGAGAGCTAAAACAGTAAAGCGCCGACTATTTGACTATGGAAAAGGAAATTTCGATGAGCTACGTAACTTTCTGACACGAAATCCCATCATAATCAACACAACTGACAGTATTGATGACGATTGGAAACAATGGAAGGACACTTTCTTAACTGCTGTTAGAAGGTACATCCCAATGAGAACTGTCAAAGACACAAATAGTCCACCATGGATTGGTCATGAAGTGCGTCGTCTTATACGTAAGAAGTACAAAGCTCTAAACCAATACCGTATCAACAGATCTGCTGCTCGACAGCGTAAATTACGAAGCGTTACTCAACAGATAAAATACTTGATTCGAAGCAAACACCAAGGCTATCTTGCTAAAATAGAAAGTTCATTATGTGACAACCCCAAAATGTTCTGGAGTTACCATAAATCTATTCTGCATCATCGGACGGGCCAAGGAGATGTAATAACATATAACGGTGTCACAGCAAAGACAGCGAAAGAAAAAGCAAATATTTTTAACGCTTACTTTTCCTCAGTATTTCGTCCACCTTCTACTGTGTGTAAGAACATGCCTCGAGCGAAAAGTGAAGGGAACATCTCGGAGGTAACACTTGATGTAGACGAAGTTGGGCAATTCTTGCGTGACCTTGATACCTCGAAAGCATGTGGGCCAGACGGCATTCCACCTCGCATTTTACAAGAATGCGCTCTTAAAATTGCACCAAGCATATGTGAGTTGTTTAACCGTTCTTTACATACAGGAAATGTTCCTTCTGAGTGGAAATCAGCGAATGTCACTCCTGTCCATAAAAAAGATCTTAAGGAACCTGCGGAACATTATGGGCCAATATCCTTGTTGCCCATCGTTGGAAAGGTTCTGGAGCGTTGTGTGTGCAACAGACTATATGATCATGTTAAGCACCTTATCACAAAATCACAACACGGCTTTCTCAGACGGAAATCGTGTGTTACTCAACTGCTATCAGTACTACACATCATCGGGCAGTTCTTGGACAAAAACATCCAAACTGACGTCATCTACCTCGATTTTGCAAAAGCATTCGACTCTGTCGATCACCAAATTCTTCTCCACAAGCTTGCGTCGTACGGTGTGACAGGTCAGCTTTATAACTGGTTTGTGGACTATCTCAGTGGTCGTCGTCAAAGAGTAGTTATCAATGGAGCTACATCGAGTTGGGCGCCTGTTACTTCTGGTGTGCCGCAAGGCAGTCTTTTGGGCCCCATTCTGTTTGTGATATTCATAAACGATCTTCCCGACATATTACCTGACGAGACACTGGCAGCTTTGTACGCAGACGACACTAAACTGTATAAGTCTATCACATCAATTGATGACTGCGAAAACTTGCAACAAGCTTTAACAGAGCTTGACCAATGGAACCGTGAAAACAATCTTGATTTTAATGATTCGAAGTGCAAGGTGTTAACAATTACAAGAAGAAAATTGCCACTGACGTATGCATACCATATGAACTCAAAGGAACTTAGTCGTGTGCACAAGGAGAAAGATCTTGGTGTTTATATAAATGATAACTTGTCGTGGCACAATCATGTTGATGCAATTACCGCCAAAGGAAACAAGATGCTTGGAATGCTCAAACGAACGTGTCCACTACTGACAAATACCACAGTGCGGCGCACACTGTACTTAACGCTTGTAAAGTCTCATCAAAATGAGATCCAAAGTGGAATCTGTACAAAGGAGAGCGACATCTTGGATTATGCCAGCTAAGCGCGGTGAAGTATCATACAAACAACGACTGATAACCCTTAGCTTGCTACCCCTTTGCTACGACAGAGAAATAAAAGACCTGGTGTTCTTTTTTAAGGCGCTGTATGGTCGTATCGATCTTGACGTGCATAGTTTCGTCTCATTCAACAACAATGGTCGAACACGACTCTGTACAAATCCTTCCCTTACCCTCAAAGTTCCACTGTGTAAATCTAAAACATTTCAATTCTCATACTTCAATCGGCTTGTGAAGTTATGGAACCACGTCTGCAAAATTGCCCCCTCTACCACATTCGCCAGCCTCTCATCCTTCAAAAGATCACTTAAGGCTGCATATGGGAACTTAGTCATGACAACATTTGATGTAGACCTGCCATGCACGTGGACACTGATACGGGACTGCCCGTGCCATAGATCTTAAATAGTCCTATTTATTCTGTGTAGTGTGTTACATGTGTAATAATGTCCTATTAATAGATCATTTGCTTTTCGGTATAAAATAGATTGTCCGTTAAAAACACACAAAGAATAACGCAACATTTATGTGGGAGAAATGGGTCATGGTGATGAAGTACTCCAATATAAAAGAACTATTACATAACATTACTTATGTAATCATAGACTCGTATACAGTAACCAGCGGGGTGCATATAGGCCCGCTTGTAAGCTGAGTGCCCTTGGGATTAAGATTCCCATCAGGCAATGTTAGAGGGGTTAAGATCCCCCCTAACATTAACCTGTCCAAGGGGTTAAGATCCCCTTGGACAGTCCCTAGAATTTGAACAAGGGGTTAAGATCCCCATAAGACAATGTTAGAGGGGTTAAGATCCCCTCTAACATTAACCTGCTCAAGGGGTTAAGATCCCCTTGGACAGTCCTTAGAACTATTTACACAGATTGTAGTAACATTAAAGATGTGAGTCTATGGCCTGAACGTGATTACGGAAGCACTTCATCCCCACAAATACACAGAATGTGTATTCCCCATAGACGAACAACCAACTCCCACAACAGCTGCAGTCATATAGAAGACAGCTTTTGCCAGGAAATGGTAAGACTTGCTGTTTAGGCATTACCATTGGTTTTATTACAGCTGGATCATCAGGGTGGCCAGGAAAAACCTGGGCACAGGAAACCTGGATGGGGCCAGACAAATACCAGCAGCTTCCCCACAAAGCTTCTATGTTACAACTTAATGATGAAACCACTGGTAATACGGAAAACAGAGCTGACCATTCTAGCCTTTTTGAAATATTTGTTCATCACTATTTAATCAGTTCAGCATGCTTTCAAGATTTTTTTTTCCGCAGGGAAACAAACAGAAATGACCTTCTATTATCATTATTTTTTTTTTTTTTTATTTATTTTTTTTTATTTATTTAATTATTATTATTATTTTCTTTTTTTTTTATATATATACAGTGTTTGTTCATTCTGTTTCAATCACTTTCACACGATTGCATGTGAGTTGTGTTTTATGGCAAGAATAAAAATAACTTGGCATATTAAAAACATTGTTTTGCCCTGGTCTTCATTTTCAATATTTTTTGGAAACTTTTGTCGTTAGTTTTACAAATCGACTGCGCCGTTAATCGATATACTGAAGCTTATACTTTGCAATTCCGAGCGGCGCGCGCAGACTGACAGCTAGCGATCCTTAACTCACTGTGCAAGCCACTATGTTTCACGATTCAGTATAGTGTTTGGTTATGCGACCCAAGCAGAAACCAATTTGAAATAAATAAACTGTGTCAAAATTTAACTGTAATAAGATGCCGAATGCCGCTAGAATTAATATTAATTTTTGAAAGTAAACATTGAAATTTAAGTACAGTTTGAAGAGATAGATTTTCCTTTGTGTAAGCAGAAATTTTTTCCACTGGTCTTAATAACGGGATAGAATTTCTTGATATGTGTCAAATACAGATCTTGTGCTCAATATTTCTCAAGATATCTCATCTAGGAAAGCAATCATATTTGTATCGCATGTCTAAACCGCGTTAAAATATATTCAGCTGATTAGATCAGGTAAGATTACACAATAATCTCTCTTAGCAAGCCTTATTTATGCCCGTGTTCTACCACAAATGACAAATTGTGTGCATTTTGATTAGATTTTAAACGAAATATGCAATAAAAATTTTGGAATGCCCGGAATACTTACGATACCATATACAGCTAGCGCACATCATGATAATTGTAATATCAGATGCGACACTTTGTTGCAAAATCTGCTGTACCGTACTCGCCAGAGCGCAGGGAAGAAACCGCGTCAACAGCTAGTATACACGCATGCTTGAAACGATGTTGGAGACACTATACAAGCTCTTCTACAGGACTGAGACGCGACGCTCGACGTTGGGCTTGGACAAGAATCTGCCGTGTTGACCGCGATCTCATCTAGAACAGCTGGGCTGCTGTTGTAACAAACTTGCTGAGGCATCGTGGACATGGCTTCGACAGCGGCACGGGCCGCATTGGTTGCTATAACGGCTACCGATTCCTCCACGCTACGAGAAACAATTGATCATATCTTATATGCGCCAAGTGGTCCTCGGTAACTAACGAAGATTATGGGTTGTCACGTTAAGGAAATGTCGACGTAGACGGCAAATTTGAGTTCCCTGCGGCATCCACCGTTGGCCTCGAAGACGAAGTAATTGCGTGCTGTTGTAGCCGAGAGACCAAAGCATTCTTTTGTCCATGATTAGGTAGTCCTCTCTCAGTACATTGGCGTCGTAAACTCTCCGTATCACCATTGGCCGCCGTTGATAGAGATCGATTATTGCGGTTAGAAATCCCTTTCGCGTTTTTACGACGAACAGGAGGCATTTCGATGAATAATAATTTGCGTTGAAATTCAAAATTATTGTAGCAGCTCCTATCTCTTGAGAGCTTTTACACAAATTAAAGATATGACTAGCGAGCATGCATTGTTATCCTTACAAATGGACGGTTTTTATTGGCCGATCAAATCTCGGTCATATTATTCAGAATTCTCATTGGTTATTTAAGACAACCTAGCATGATGTGCACGTGCCCACAGCATGCATAGAGCATCATTATTGAGCTGATGTTAAACAGCGATAACCTTTGATCCACGCGTGAAATATTCAAATCACACCTAACAGAAACATGAGAACTTAGCACAGCCAATATGACTGCGTGAAAAATATTCGAGGGACTTCCCTGCAATTATTCGCATTGCTCTATTAACTTTAATTTATAATTTTGGTATTATAAATTGGCTTGTGTGTGATATTGTCTTATGTATGTGATATATGTCTTATATGCGTGATATATGTCTTATGTGTGTGTTATATTGCCTGTTTACGTATTTCGCTGGGATTGCGCCTTGCATGGGAACGCGTCTCGTTTGTGCTTTTCCATTTGAGTAGATGTTATTTTGATTATGTATATGTATATGTATATACATTTGATTATTTATGTAATGTACTCAATAAATTGTGATTAAAAAAATAAAAAAAAAAGTAGTGGTAGTATTAGCGATACAACACGTGTCCAGATCTAAGACACCCTTCGCAACAGATTTGGAAATTCAGTGTTAGTAGACTGTTGTTAAGCTAATTGCGAGAGCGATTTAAGTCCTCGTTTATCTTATGTTGTAGATAGCGCAGTATAGCAAAGTACGTGTCATCAGCATACAGAATAGATTTGCATTGAGGCAGGTCATTATTGGCGGGTCATTAATGAATACTAAGGAACAGTGGAGGTTTTAGGATATTTCTCCGTGACACGCTTACAGTGACTCGCTTTTGAGCTGATTGACGCAATGCTGTTGATCGATGTAACTACTAATATTATTATAACTATGATTAAAATATAGTTATGCATTTTATATAACAATTATACAATTCGCTCTCGTTGTGCATAAACTGATAGCCAACTGGGTGCTACGACCCCGTCTGCTATCAACTCATACACGACTCGAGCTCATAGTATACTTAATTATATATGATCTATCATGGAAGATGTTAAATACAAAGACACAAGACGTACAAATGATTTCCAATGTCTTACCTTCAGTGTTTGGAGGTGATTCAGTTGGATCAGGAAGACCTAAATCGGATTATGAAAACATATATCTCTTACCCTTAATAACCCGTAATCTCTCGCTCGATATCGTTTAGTCTCGTTTCCCGCGTTAGCGCACTAGCTTGAAATAAGTTGAATAATAGAAAAAATAATGTTATATGAGATACAAATCCGCTAGTTTAAAAGGTGTAAACAAGCGGATTTATGTTTCATACATTTTTTCCTATTTTTAAACGTATTTTAAAATAGTGCGCTGACGCGGGCAACGAAACTTGTTTTCTAAGCGACTTTTCTTTGCCAGGGATTACGGCCTATAATTAAGTTCAACCGGCAGGGAAAGACTCCAAACCAAATAAAACAGGGTCCCTCTACCTAGCTGGAACCCAAACGTAATTCTCTTCATATTGTTTCTATGCAAATATGCATGCACAGTTAAATAAGCCAGCAGGCTAAAATTATTCTATAAAATTATTAAAAACTCTATCACATTTTTAATTATACAGGGTGTATAAAAAAAACGGAGTCCATGTTTTGTGTCTAATTATTTCTAAATTACAGAAGCTTATAGAACAATTTTGGACTTGTTTTAAACCACGTTCTTTTCTCTTTCGAACAAGCCGTAATTCGTATTTTTACTCCGCCTAACGTACGTGCTATGACAAATTTAGTAAAAGCTATCGATTTGAGATGCCCTCCAATTATGCAAATTCACTATGTCTTTCATGGTCGCCAGTTAAATTTTTAATTTTTTGGCTTATTACATAAATGGTATTTCTGTTAAACTTAATAAAACTTGTTATAAACCTTTACAGAAGATAACGGACCGTTAACGTGCACTACGAACGGATAGTTCAAGCTTGTATCGACTTCATGATATTAACATTATGTAATTTCGACAACATTGTGCACGCGCGGATAAACAAAACGCTAATTTCGATCATTATTTTGGCATAAATCTAAGGTTTTTGTTGATGTAAATGGTCCGTTATCTTCTGTAAAGCTTTATAACAAGTTTTATTAAGTTTAACAGAAATACCATTTATGTAATAAGCGAAAAAAATAAAAATTTAACTGGCGACCATGAAAGACATAGTGAATTTGCATAATTGGAGGGCATCTCAAATCGATTGCTTTTACTAAATTTGTCATAGCACGTACGTTACGCGGAGTAAAAATACGAATTACGGCTTGTTCGAAAGAGAAAAGAACGTAGTTTAAAACAAGTCCAAAATTGGGCTATAAGCTTCAGTAATTTAGAAATAATTAGACACAAAACATGGACTCCGTTTTTTTGTATACACCCTGTATATCTTCGGCAATCAGTGGCAAAACTGTAATTTCATAGGTTTACAGAAGTGCAATTTGAGCATCAATCGCACCCTCTGTGAGCTGTAATCGCACCCTCGCCCACAGCCAATGGAACTCACTCTAGTATTTGCAACTAGCCAATCAGTATTTAGGATAAAAAATATGAACTTGTTTTCTTTTTTGCTGTAAAATTTTTCAAAATGGATGGATTTGAGGAGGATTTTAAAAATTTTGACCTTTTAAAGTATGTTTTTCTGACCAAATTAATTACAGAAGATATATAATTACTAAGTAATAGAACGAATCAAGTCGTGCAATTAATGCCAAACCATAATCGTGATTAACAAATTACCCTCCCGCTGCGCGGTCGGTTGATTTTGTAATCACTCGTATGATTTTGGGATAAATTGCAAGACTTGATTCGTTCTATCACCATTATTAATCCTGCTATTACGATTAAAAAGCGCACGAAAATTACCTTTTTTCCTTTTGCAAATAGAAGACTCGGGAAAACCACAATCCCCACTATTCCAATTTCTTCTTTGTGAGAAAACTTGGGCGCAGTATTTGTTTCCGTCCTCATTTTTTGGTTCACCCTGTCCCCATTGTTTAGGATTTGTGAAACTACTGCCATCACTCCAAACCCAGCCTTTTTTAAAATCACTGGTCGTTTTGATTTTGTGTAGCCCAATCCAGAAATAATCGCTTACTAGGGAGCTCGTTTGTCGATAAATAAAGTCTGCTTCTGACAAATTAAGAATAGAAACCAAATCAGCTCTATATCGTTTGCAGTTAGCCCTAGATTCTACCCAACTCATTATTTCCGAATGTGCAGCACTTGTCAAAAAAAGATAGCAAAAATTGCCATATTTCTTCCAGTAGTTTGGACATTTTTGACTTGTATTCACTTGAAAAAGAAGAGATAATAAAACATGTGCACATTAAAAAAAAAAGTACTTGGACATGAATCACAGTTAAAGTCACGTGCACTACATAGGTAGATGTAAATAATGGGAGGTAAATAATGCTCGTTCTTCCAATTGTTGCATATAGCCATATCTGCTACGACTACGGAAACTGGAGACCCTATTGCTGTGCCATGAAGTAGCTTGTAGAAACTCCTGTTTCATTGGAAAAATGTAAATGTTGGAATACTTTTGAATAAAGACTTGACATCAAGCGAGACTAGCTCATGAGTGTCGCTCTCATCTCAGCTCTGATTTTTGTTATGAAGTCCTCTGTATTCACTAAGCGGAGTTCCGAGTGCTCTGTTAAAGGCTTCAAGATTCGTGCAAGATATCTCGAAAGTTTATACGTTGCTGATAAGCAAAACGACTCGATTAGTTTCATTGGTGTATCCTCTTTGTGGGTTTTAGGCAATCCATGCAGTATTGAACTACAAAGTTGCGAGTACAAAGGTTTTTTGACAATGTTAGCTACATGCCAAGACCAAAGCTTTTCAATTAGTTTACGTTGTATTTTGTTTGGCGGATCGCACTGTACGTATTCTTATCATTCACTTAACAACATTCAAGTATTCATTTTTGGTACTCAGATTTATCCATCACTACGGACATATCCGCCCGCAGTCTAGACGCTTCACGTTCATCCTTAGGTAAGTTTCTTACTGTCTTTTAACTGGTCTAAAGAGTTGAAGCAACTTTAGCTCGAACTGCGGAAAGATTCGCACGATATATAGCAGTTTCTATACTGGCAAGGATCTTAGGCCCCGTCCACACGTACTCGTGTAAATTTAAAACCGGGTAAATATTTTCACGGTTACGAAAAGTACCGCGTCCACACGTAACCGTGTTCAAATCGTTTTCGCCCGTCCACACGTACCCGGGTAAATTTGAACACGCTCATGAAACACGATCTGAGCATGTGCATGGAGAAAAGACGAGCCTGCAAAAACCTGCACGCAGTTTGTTTTTCTTTTCGTAAGATCACACGTGGCTAGTGTTTGGACTGTTTAAAACGCCAATTTTCAATTTATTGCTTTTGAAATTGCTAAAAAAATGCCAAATTCGGAAGGGCAATCGTCAAAAGCCAAGAAGAGCAAGTCTGACAACTTTGTCTGGTCTGACGACGAAGTCGAGTTGCTACTAAACGTTGTTCTTGAATACAAAACAGCATGAACGGCGGAGAATGTTGACTGGCAGACATGTCAAACAAAATATACTGACATTTTAGACTTATTCCGTGCTCAGTATCTATCCAAAGAAAACGTAGCAGTGGCCTGGTTCATAATTTGACGTCACCGTGTTAATATTTACGCGGTTACGCCGTCCACACGTAACCGATATTTACCCGTTTAAATATTTTCGCACTCTGGCCGGCGTTTTCAAATTTACCCGGTTTGTGTGGGCGATTTACCCGGTTACGTGTGGACGGCAAGCGTAACCGTGAAAATATTTACCCGGTTTTAAATTTACACGGGTACGTGTGGACGGGGCCTTAGCCTTGGGTAAACGTTGTGGTGCTAACGAGTGTCTTATGCCATATGTCAAAACAGTCTTTTCATGCTCGTCTAAAACTCTGCTAGACATGTTCTTAATAAAATCACTGTTTGGTTTTTGTTTATCATTTACACGTACTTTCTGTTCTTACCAGTGCTGGCAATTTGTTGTTCGAACGTTTGTGCGTTTCTTCTTTTACAATACTATTCTGTTGCAATAGTGTTACTACCAAGCTAATTTTCAGGTATATTTGCCAACCTACCCCGTTATCCCCATCTATATTGTTCATTTCAAACATGTCTGCACATTTACAGCCGTGCCAATAGAAGCGTTCCTAAAAATGCGGATCAGTTCATTTGGTAACGTTGAGGAATACATTTGATCAATTTCGCAATTTTTTTAGAAGTTTGTCGAAAAATTTACAACTTCCTCAGGAAGTTTTGCAAAATATTGCGGAATTCATTAAATGAATTCTATCACATGACACCGAGGTAGAAGATCCCATGAGATAGCACAGCGCATGCGCAAGTTCATTGCACGTGTTGTGCGAGTTCAAGCAGCAAGCAAATTTTACGTCTCTGCGATTTTACGAGAAATTATAGTGCTGAAAAGCAGTGTTAACGTAGTTAACACCTAATAAGACAGGCAACCGACATTACCAGCCTGTATATAAACTATTTCGAAACCCAACGAAGTTAAAGTTCACTTCGCTAGTCTTGAATTAACATTGTCATGGCTGAGCCGCACGAGGCAAGGGCAGGCCTGCTCAATAAAGCAGAAACCTCAAGATTCATATTCTCAGCTCTTTTAAAGGAAATGAAGGCGATTAATACTAACATCAACGGTTAACACAAAAATTATTGAATGTACAAAAAAAGATCATTAGACTGATGACTTTTAAATCTTATCTAGAACATACTGAGCCTATCTTTAAAGAACTTAGCATTTTCAACATTTTTCAAATAAATGATAATTTAACCGCAATGTTTATGTTTCGATATTACCATCTTGAAAACTTGCCAGAAGTTTTTGAGAATTATTTTGTAACAAACAACCAAATTCATCAGCATAATACGAGAAATGCATCAAAATTGCATAAAGCTTCTAAGCGAACAAATTATGCAAAATATACACTTCGTAATAAAGGAATTGATGTTTGGAACGTCTAGAACCCGAATTTAAGGACATAAAAAATTTCTACATCTTCAAAAAACAAATTAAACAACGCATTATGAAAACTCATGCATGTCAACAGCATTTAAAAATAGGTACGCCATGCGTACATGTATCTGCGAAGCCAAGTGGGAAACAGGTAAAAGCTACATAAATATGGTTAAATAATGGCCGTTTAGCTAGCGAAACGGTAAAGAAGGCCGAGCAGATCTAATGACAGAACCCGGACATATCCACAACATTGGGTTCCCCAAATTGGGCTAAGGAAATTTAGCGAGTGAAAGAATTTATGTATCTGCGTAAGCAGATACTATGTCATCGCGTTTGTTGAGGTTGGCTGTTAGCTGTAACTTTCCTGACCTCGTAATTAACCGGAAGTTATTCGGCTCTTCAGTTTGGAATATGTTCGGGAAATTACCGGGAAAGACCCCTACAAACATTACAGTCCACATGTTTGCTAAGTACAAAATTAATTTTAGCTTGTTTGCAAAATTAGTTAATTACTGTAGTTATTTTCTTATTTTATTCAAAACATTGATCGGAAATTATCGACGTCTTTCGGACCGGCGAAAGCTCTGATTGGCTAGAGGCATCAATAAATAACACCATGTGTATTTGATATCTCCACTCTGTGACATCATATTTTTATTATTAAAATAATAAAAATATAATATTACAGAGTAGAGATATCAAATACATTTACACACATGGCGTTATTTGAATGAACTTTGACCCAAAAAGTACTATTACTCCAATACAAATTCTACAGCTTATCTGTAACAACACTAACTGTTTCTACAAAATTATTATTGCAAAATTATTAGCTTTCAACGTTTTGTCAATAGCATTATATACTTTTAAAAATTTCAACAATATTTATATATTACAAAACTATCTTATGTTATGAAAAAAAATAAAAAGTACTCAAATAATAGTGAAACAAGAGACACATTCAAATATAATTTGAACATTGACAATTTCACAAGCAGACAAGTTTAAACTTTGATGGCAAGAAATATATTACTGGCACAGATGCACAATATCAGTATCACAGTATTGCACAATAATCACCCATGCTAGGACATGAGAAAATCATCATTTTACAGCTTGTCTGTACCAACTGTTTCTACAAAATTATTATTGCAAAACTATTAGCTTTGAATGTTTTGTCAATATCATCATATACTTTCAAAAATTTCAACAATATTTATATATTATAAAACTATCTGTCATGTCATACATTGAAAAAAAGTACTCAAAGCAGACAACTTTAAACTTTGATGACAAGAAATATATTGGCACAGTATCAGTATCACAGTACTGCACATGATCACCCATGCTGGGACATCAGAAAATCATTGCTTTACACCCAACTATGAATCATAGCTTATGGATATTTTATATAGCTAGAAAAGACTGTAGTTTATATAAAAGATAGAAAATACAAGGGTGCTTGAAAATACCAGTTTTACCTCTCCTGTTGAACACTTGAACATAACATTTACAGTGATATTTATACAGCTTATCTGTACCAACGCTAACTGTTTCTACAAAATTATTATTGCAAGATTATTAGCTTTGAATGTTTTGTCAATAGCATTATATACTTTTTAAAATTTCAACAATACTTATGTATTACAAAACTATCTGTCATGTCATGCATTGAAAATAAAAGTATATACTCAAATAATATTTGAACAAGAGACACATTGAAACATAATTCGAACATTGGCAATTCACAAGCAGACAATTTTTTGATGACAAGAAATAATATATTATATTGACACAGACGCACAGTGTCAGTATCACAGCATTGTACGATAATCACCCATCTCAGGACATCAGAAAATCATCACTTTACAACAAATTATAAATCATAATAGCTTGTGGCTATTTCATGTTGCTCAAGAAAAGACTGTAGTTTATATAATAAACAGAAAATACATGGGTGCTTGAAAATGCCAGATTTGCTTCTCTTGTTGAACACTTGAACACAGTGAACTTGATCATGACATTTACAATGGCATTTCAAAACAATAGCAATAGATACTCCGGGCGGAAATCTAAGCTTGGTCAAAAATATTAAAGCCCAGACAACAGCTTTAAATAGAGCCATAACATATTCCTACATTATCAGACTAATTCCTACATTATCAGGCTAGTTCGTTATCTAGGTGATGAAATATGAATTGGTCACAAAAATTTGTTCATAAATTACCTCAAAATCCTTGTTAATGTTCCGTTAAGTGCGATCGGCTTTTATTCCTCATGACTTCATGCATAAAATTTTCGCCATGTTGGATTGAAAAATCAGTATATCACTCCACTTAAGCATTTGAAAAGTTTACAATCTGTTAGTTCAGTGACAATTTAAACATAACGTCATCCAAATGTTACATTCTCGTCCATTGGCTGAATTTAGCTTACGCGTTCAGTGATTGGCTATAAGCTAAAATTACAGTTACAGTTACAGTTACGCGCACGACTGCATTATATCTGCATTCGCAGATGCAACAAATGATCCAATACATGAAAATATACATGTATATATTCAATGTAATCAATTTACCTGTATTTAGTTTTCTTTTTCTTAAACAATTTATTTGCATATACTTGTATCATTATTAACTATTCTATCTTGACTGTAAATATTTATTTAGTTTGTGTTTATTCTACAAACAAATCTAGAGACCTATAATAAAAAAGCCCAGCAGGGTTTCATGTAGGTCTCTTGCCTGTAACTACAAATTTTATATAATGTATAATAATATTTTAATCAAACAAACAGGGAAAAAATTTAAAAAAATGATAAAGTGCAAACTAAACTTGCAAAGTATCCAAGGCCGGAAAATATCGAGAATCTTAAAACTCCCCGATCAAATCCACTAATCTGGAACCATATTTCGGTGACGGCGCTGATGCGAAATATCTAGAGCTGCTCCAGATTAATCGATTAGTCGATTAATCGATCATTTTTCCACAATCGATTATGCTTAACAGTAATCGGATGATCGGATTATCTATAAACAACACACAGCGTCATGCGGAAATGAGTTAATTTCTTCCCGGATTAAAAAATTGCTGAAAGAAATTGAGACAATATTCAAATTAAATATTAAGGCGATTGTCCTTCCTACTATTACCGGTCTAGTTCAACAATTGAAAGCCATGAAGTTCGAGCGTGTGGTAATCGACGGCCGAGGGCGGGCAACACCTCCACCAGGTCAGAATTTTAGAGATACCCTCGCCCAGTCGTTGACTGACAGATTCTCTCTCGACTAATTGGATGTTACCGGTGAAGAAACAGACACCTGCGAAACAGTTCCATTTTATTTGTTGGCTTCATTCATGAATCCCAGGTTTCGTGATCTGTCATTTCTGAGCGAAACCGAGCGGAGTGCATTAGTGGAGTTTGCGTCAAAGACCGTAAAAGCCATGCCATCATTACCTGCAAGCAGCGACGTTGCCTCTACCAATTCATTGGAAACAGAAATCTTGCCACCGTCAAAGAAGAAGTCCAATTTAGAGGTAGCCATGGAAGAGTTGCTTGGTAAAGGCAAATCGTCAAACAGCTCTGGGGAATCCACGGGTCAAGTAGAATGTCGCGCAGAAAAGAACCAAATGATTGATAGGGAGATTCAGCAGCTCAGCAATGAGGCACCAATTGGTTTGACGGAAGACCCGTTAATGTGGTGGAAAGAAAACGAAAAACGATACCCTCTCGTACCGACCTTGCTGCCAGAGTGTTAGCAGCTCCGCCAACATCTGTGCCAAGCGAGCAGATTTTTAGTAAGACTGGACTTGTCGTCTCAAAGAAACGTGCCGCGCTTAAGCCAGCCGTTGTCGACGCACTTATATTTTTAAACAAAAATAACATGTAGACTCTGAGTGACATTCGCGTTTTTTATGAACTGTATTAGACTTTAGACCGTTCACATTGACTTTCTGTTTTCATGAAGTGTAACAGCGCGAGCAAGAGCGCGATCTATAATTGTGAATAACGTTCATTTTAAACGCAGATTTAAAACGTTTATACTGACTGATGCAACACCCAAAAATTTAGGAAGAACTTTAATTACAAACCACTATGAGCACATCATATTTAAATTACTTATTAGTACGATTAATCGATATTAATCGATTGTTGACAACGATTAATGGACTACGAAAATTAGTCGAAGGGAGCAGCTCTAGAAATATCAGAAAACTCAACAGTCGCTTATTGGCGCCATTAGTGCCATGATCTACGCTGCCGAACAATCCACGAGCAGGTTCTCCAGTAATATTATATATAGCTCAGTGCGCGTATCTGTTTGCATCCGGGAGACTGAAACTGACGTACGGACCGCGTGAAAGACTGAGACCAAGGTGTTACAATATCGACTCACCTACCCCCTCTTAGGCTAGAAACGATTATGCACAGGTCAGCATAGAGATTATAAAAGAATAGGCGGGACGAATCGCGGGACAAATTGAACAAATCTAATGGGGGCCCCGGAATTTAAGGTATACTGAAAACACAGTTTTTGTCAATTTTTGCTTGTTTTGTGACCATGATGCACACAGATACTGACTATACTAGGAAAACATGTTTTTAGCTTTCTAGTTTTTGTAATTTTAGGTGCAGACAGCCACATTTTTGTGTAAATATTGATCAAGTCTTTCAACCTTAGGTTCTCCTTAGCAACGCATAGCAACCAGTTTTTGACCGGCTTTTTGCTGCGAGGTTTTGTAAAATATCTGCCAAATTATCCCACATCTGGATACAAATTGAACTTATTTGCCTTCAAACAGTTATCAAAATTGTTTTAGAGGTGCAACAAGGTGTACAACCACAATACTGCGATGTATTTAAACTTTAAGGACTTTTCTAGTGTGTTCATCTGATGTTTCGAATCCAAAAATTGCATTTTCGCTCACAAATACTCAATATTAAACATACCCAACTTTATCCTGTATTCAAAACACAAAATTCAAAACGTTCAAGGCAATCCCGCACTAATCTTTAACATTTTCGCCTTTGTTTTACATAAAAAACTTTGAGTGCGAAAAAATCGGAAAAAAGTTTTTCTCGAGCTTTCTCGATCTCTTGTCGTGAAAAGTCGATACCCAGCCAATAGGCGCCCAAGCATACATCCAGGAATCACATCCAGGTCTTAAATTTGGCCCCCATTAGCAAGCTTCAATTTGTCCCTTTCGTTTGACTGAGTTTATTCTACGATGCCCCCTCTATTCATTTATAATCTCTATGCAGGTCAGCACATGTGTTGATTGTTCTTGCACGAAGTAGCCATTTTGGATATTGTTAGTATATACTGAATAAAAGTTATAAAATTCTATGCTTGAAACATGGTGTCAGGAGTAATTTGAAGTAGTTTGAATCGTTGAAATGGCGGGAGAGTTTTGTCCCCCGAAAGAGTTGGATTTCACCGGTAATCTGAGTCAGAATTGGAATAAATGGAAAAAGGAATTCGAGTTGTATTTGACTGCGAGTGAATCGCACGAGAAATCTGACGCTGTAAAAACCTCTAGACTGCTAACTGCAATACGAAACAAGGCAAGAGATATTTACTATACATTCACGTTCGACGCTGAAGGCGATAATATGAAACTTAAAAAAGTTATTGAGAAGTTTGACGAATATATGTGTCCAAAAAAAATATAACATACATGCGATTCAGGTTCTTTTCACACAATCAAGTGGATGAACAATCTGTCGATGAGTACGTTACCGAACTGAAATCTCGAAGCGAGCATTGTGAATTTGGTGAGTTAAAGAACAGTTTAATCAAAGATAAAATAGTACTTGGTGTCAATAGTAAGAAAGTTCAAGAACGTTTACTTCGCGAAGCAGAGTTGTCGTTAGAAAAAGCCATACAAATTTGTCGTGCAGCTGAAAATGTGAAAATGCAAGCTAAGAAAATAAAGGGAGCATCAAATGAAGCAAGTGTTGAAGCTGTGAGTAAAGGATACTCGAGAGAAAGTCTATCAAAACAAAGAAATGTTGAAGGCAAATATAGACAAAAAGTAAAAAACTGTAAATATTGTGGAGGTGAGCATGAATATGGCAAATGTCCTGCTTACAGACGCCAGTGTAATAAATGTGGAAAATACAACCATTTTGCTGCTGTGTGTCAATCAAAATCAGTGCAGAAGTTGGACCAAATCAAACAAGAGCAAAGGGAGGTCAGTTCATCAAGTTCAGATGTCAGCGATTCAGAATTTAACCTATCTAGTGTTCATGTTGAAGGTATCAGAAATAAGCAAGACGGTGGCAATACTGAGTGTGAAAATCATGTGACTGATCATATGTCAGATAGCTCAACAAAACTAACAGCTGACAATGTTAAAGACAGTGAAGAATTTTTCATTAACATGGTTGAAGGTAACTCGGATGAGGCAGATAAGTGATATGCAACCCTAGATACTCCAGGGACATCAGTAACATATATGCTTGATACAGGAGCTCAGGTGAATGTCCTTCCAGAACATGTTTATAATTCGCTGCAAAAGAAACCAAAACTACATCACACAAAAGTCAAATTATCTGCATATGATGGAGGAAGAATTACAGTAAAAGGTAAATGTGTTGCCTTTCTTAAAAGGGAAGCCAATAAGGCTTACCCAGTCCAGTTTTTTGTTGTTCCTACCAAGTCACCACCCATTATTGGTCTTCAAACATGTCAAAACCTCAACTTAATCAAGCTTGTGTTGAGTCTTGATGAAAAGAACTCCCATTTTTTTTATGCTTATGAAGATGTGTTTGGTGAACTTGGGTGTATACCAGGTGAATATCATATAAATGTGGATCATACCGTCAAACCAGTTGTGCATCCTGCCAGAAGGGTTCCATTTGCCTTGAAAGAAAAACTGAAGGCTGAATTAAACAGAATGGTATCTCTTGGAGTTATTGAGAAAGTGGATAAACCCACTGATTGGGTGAACAGTATAGTGATTGTAGAAAAATCTAATGGGGATATTAGGTTATGCTTAGATCCGAAGGATTTGAATCGTGCTGTTAAACGCGAGTTCTCACAAATGCCTACAGCAGAGGAAATCATGTCTCGAATGTCTGGCGCTACTGTCTTTAGTAAGCTCGACGCAAGTGCAGCTATTAGCGTTTAACGCACCATTTGGTCGCTTCAAGTTTAAAAGGCTTCCCTTTGGTGTCCATTGTGCTAGCGAAGTGTTTAGTAAACGCATTTCGGAAATACTGGATGGTCTGGATGGAGTTGCTCATATTCAAGACGATATTATTGTTTGGGGAACTGATCAAGAGAATCACGATAATAATTTGAGTAAGCTGCTGGAAAGAATCAAGGAATCGGAGTTGAAGCTCAATAAGAAGAAATGTGAGTTTGGCATTCGTGAAATTAAGTATGTTGGTCATATTTTCTCTGATAAAGAGCTTTGTATCGACCCATCAAAGGTAGAAGCGATTCGCAACATGCCTGTCCCTCAAACAGTTGCTGAAGTGCACCGATTTCTTGGTATGGTTGCGTATCTAGGAAAGTTTATTCCCAATCTTTCGAGCAATACTGCAGAGTTAAGAAAGTTGCTGGAAACGAAAGAGAACTGGAACTGGACTGATCAGCATACTAAACAGTTTAGAACCTTGCAACAACTAGTTTCGCAGAGTCCAGTACTGAAATATTTCAACCAAGAACTACCAACTAAGGTGTCTGTCAATGCAAGTAAATCAGGTCTTGGTGCCGTCCTTCTTCAAGCGCAAGATGATATATGGTGCCCTGTGGCTTAAGCCCGTTTTCCACTTGGCGAATTTGTTCGCGCGACGCGAAGCGAAAACAAGAATTCGGCAACGTGATTGGTTAAAATTGGTTGGCGAAAAAATTCGCCGCGAACAAGTAGGAACCGTTCCTACTTTTTTTCTGTTCGCGCCAACAAATTCGCCAAGTGGAAAACGGGCTTTATGCTAGTCGTGCTTTGACTAAGGCGGAGCAAAATTATAGCCAAATTGAAAAAGAGACTTTGGCAGTAGTATTTGGAACTGAACATTTTAATCAATACATTTATGGTCGTACGTTTCTTGTTGAGTCCGATCACAAACTATTGCAGCCGATTTTGAAACGAAACATTGATAAAGCACCCACGCGTATACAACGTATGCTGCTCCGTTTACAAAAATATGATTTTGAGTTAGTTTTCACACCGGGAACCACCATTCTGGTGGCTGATACATTGTCAAGAGCATTATCACCTTCGTCTGCTCCAAGCGAACCATCCGTCTTTGACTATCAAGTACACATGTTATTTTCGTATTTACCAATAACCGAGGAGAAGTTGAAAGAGATCCAATCCTCCACTGCGAATGATTCCACATTGCAACACCTGCAGCGAGTTGTTTTGAACGGATGGCCCGAAGATAAAAACCTATTGCCAACTGAGGTAATGCCGTATTATCAATATCGACCAGAGTTATCAGTCGTAAACGGACTCGTCTTTAAAGGCGATCGCGTTGTCATACCGTCAAGCATGCGGCAGGAAATAAAAAAATCCATCAAGGGCACATGGGAATCGAGAAATGCAAAGTGAGAGCACGACAAGTCGTATTTTGGCCAGGCATCAATGCTGAAATTACCGAGATGATATCGCGATGTCCTGCATGTATCAAGTATCAACAAGCACAAAAGAAACAACCTCTCAAGCCACATGACGTTCCTACTGAGCCATGGTATAAAGTCGGTATGGATTTAGCTACTTACAAAAATAAAGACTATTTAGTTATTGTCGACTACTTTTCTAATTACCCAGAAGTTTGTCCATTGAACAATACTCGGAGTTCCACAATAATATCTCACGTTAAATCGATTTTTTCTCGGCACCGTATTCCAAAGATAGTAATATCTGACAACGGACCACAATTTTCAAGTCTGGAGTTTAAGCAGTTTGCAACAAAGTGGAAGTTTACACATTCAACATCAAGCCCCGAGTATCCTAGATCAAACGGCATGGCCGAAAGCGCAGTCAAGATTGTTAAGAAGATTTTTAAGAGAACTGAGTGCATGGACGATGATGCTTATCTAGCATTGCTAGCACATCGCGCAACACCAAGTACTAATGACACAAGATCACCAGCTGAAAAACTTATGGGTCGAAATATTAGAACACCTTTACCAGACCTCAGGAAAATGGTTTACGGCAAGAAGGACTGTAGAGATACGGAACTACCTGTGAAGTTTAATCCAACGTATAAACGCAAGAGAAAACAGTATTATGATCGACCTACGAACCAGCTACCAGAACTTCCTGTCGAATCTACCGTTCGAATTCGTGACAAAGAAAAAGGTGCGTGGCCACTAAAAGCGAAGGTCCTTGGAAACGCAAACACGCCTCGATCATTATTTGTTGAATCGGAAAAAGAGTCCACATTACGAAGAAACCGCCAAGATTTGTTGATAACAAATGAGAAATTTGCACCCGAACCAGATACTGAAGATATCCCAGATGAACCCGCCCGTGTTAGTGGAAGCGACGCCAATCACGATGAAATACAACAGTCTAAGTTACCAACAACGACTGGAGAGAATGCAGAACAAAATACGATCCAGGACGATGTTTTAACAAACCGGAACAATTATCGCAGAAGTTTGCGATTATCCAGGCCTTCAAATCAATTTGGATTTGACGATTAGTTACATAAGTCATAATGCAACAATGTTGAGTTCTCATTTTTGATTGTTTAGTTAAGAAAGGGGGGTGTTACAATATCGACTCACCTACCCCCTCTTAGGCTAGAAACGATTATGCGCAGGTCAGCACATGTGTTGATTGTTCTTGCACGAAGAGCCATTTTGGATATTGTCAGTATATACTGAATAAAAGTTATAAAATTCTATGCTTGAAACACAAGGTTTCACTTGTTTCCGGTCTGAATGACTGAATGTTATTGTTCCAGTTATTGAAAATATTGAGTTCACGACTATTGGCTGATGAGAACTTGGAAACGCCGAAGACGAATTCAATAGCAGCCAATAGGAACTTAGACTTGCTTAGCCGAAGTTGTTTCCCCGATAATGACGTTTGTAGGGCAATTTGCATCCCGCCTATCTACACGGAAAATTTCGATCAAAAATACTTTTTATTGAACACAAATGATCTAGAAATGTAGAAGAGATACTCAAGGTCATTTGTATCGAGTTAGGGTTTATTACACACCCTGAAAAATCTGTTACTATCCCAAGCCAGGTCCTTGTTTTCTTGGGATTTATATCAAACTCTTTAACTATGACTGTTTCACCAACACCACATAAGGTGGAAAAACCCACTAAGGTTTGCTCTTGTTGGTTGGAAAATAACCATCCCACTATTACACGAGTGGCTGAAGTTATTGGCATTCTACTATCTAATTTTCCTGGAACTAAATATGGGCCCCTACATTATCAAGCACTAGAACTGTGACTCGTTTGCATCTGCAATGTGCACAGCTGATATCCAAATGTTGCGGGATATGCACCACTTCCATATCTCTAGTGCCAGTTCATTAAGTTCTGGGGGACTTAGTACCACCCATGTTGTTAATATACGCCACTGCTGTGGAGTTATCCAGTTGAGTTTGGATATGCAGCTCTGATTCCTGACCACACAGGGATTGACCACATAAGATCAATGCTTTGAAACAGGCTCAGGGCCGGGGGATTATAATTCAGTAATGACATTGTCACCACAGGCCAAGCAAGAATTGGTTTGGTGGATTGACAACATAGCTACTGCTAGCAGACTAGTTCAATGCACAAACCCTGATCTAGTAATTAAATCTGATGCTTCCAATTTGGGTTGGGGTGCAGTTAGAGATAATGTCACAACTGGGGACAGATGGACAGAGTGTGAGCAAAGGGAACATATTAATGTTCTTGACCTGCAGGGGAACATGTTAATGTTCTTGAGCTGCAGCCCAAGCACCCCACAAAAAAGGAACTACATCCAATGCACAGGTCGTTGAGACTGATAGTTTGTCCTGTACCCGGAAATCCTTTGAAACAGCGGGACTTTCAACAGAAGTTACCAATCTTCTCATGTCCTCTTGGCGCACTGGTACAAAGAAACAGTACAACACTTACCTTGGAAAATGGCTGGAGTTTTGTCGTGAAGGGAAAGTTAATAAGTATATACACCAACAATAAATCAAGCATTATCGTTCTGAAGTCACTGCAAGACATGGGTTTGAGCTATTCAGCAATAAATACAGCTCGGTCTGCATTGTCAACCATTATTTCTGTGCCGGATTGTCATACATTTGGGTCACATCCCTTAGTAACAAGGTTTATGAAAGGTGTTTATGAAAAGTTGAAACCACAGCCAAAATATACACAGATCTGGGATGTGTCACTAGTTCTCAAATACTTGGCTACACTGAAGCTAAATTCATTGTTGTCCTTGAAGAACCTTACTCTTAAACTTGTTATGTTATTGTCATTAGTTTCAAGTCAACGGGGCCAGACTATACATAGTCTCAGCCAACATTGTATGAAATTATCAGAATCTTCATGTCAGTTCCAAATACTTGAGCACAAGAAAACTAGTAAACCAGAAACTTGTGCAACTGTCATTAAAGTTCATAAACATGAACCAGATGCAGATATATGCCCTTTCTTGACATTAAAGAAATATTTAAAACAAACACAACGTTTACGGGGCAATGCAAATATATTGGTTATATACTGTAATTTGTATTATATTCTGGGCCCATCAGAGCTTTAAAGTCTCATGGAATCTCCTACCTCGGTGTCATGTGACTGAATTGAGAAAGTAAACGAGACTTACCTAACAGCTGGGCATTTTGTACGGAGCATGCGCCAAATTTAGCGCGCAATCCCTGGGGCGAGGGAGTGAAATTCAATATGGCGGCGTATGAATAGAGTGTTTTCTGGATTTGCCTGGCTTCAATACTCATAGAACGACCACTTTAATGAACAAAAATACTTTAATAACTGATGAAAAACGTTAACCGATCCATCACAAAGGTTTTAACTTAAAAATTTATTATTTTGCTTCATTATTTTGCTTTTATGCTATGAATACAGGCAAGCTCGTACTTTTTGAAAATTCAGTCAATGAATATTACCCATCATTTGTCCAGCCCAAGTAGATACGGATTAAAAACATAGGTATACAAGCTAGAAAGACATTGTTGACTGGTTTGGAAGATTTAAGCAATGTTATTACAAATAAAGCATAAAATATAATAAAAATAAATGTAATTTAATTTGTCAAATTAATGCATATGCTGCACATAAAAAACTGCACAATTGTACACCAGTATACCAGTATAACAACTTTTGGGATTATTTCATGAAAATTGCAATTAAAAAGCATATTTAGATTGTTTTGTAATATCATTTCAATAAATGTAATATAATTTAAGCCTTAGCAGTAACATGCTAACAGCCAAGTGCAAAATTTGACACATGACTACAACTTTTATATAGAATTAAAGGGATACAAAAGACTTTCATTACTTTATCAGGGTGCAAGCAACATTGTATCAAATTTTCGTTTACAATGAGTGAATATATAGCTATTATGTGACCAGAAAGAGGAAGCAAAATATTATGAGATTACTGGATGTGCATGATTTAGGTAAAAAAAAACATATCATGTGCATTTTTCCCAGCATGCCCACTAAGTTTACCAGGACACTTGATATGAAAAGATAATTTTAGGGCATATTTCAGAGAAAGGCAATAGTCAAACCTTTGAGATATTTGCATTTGTATGCCATGTCACTACAAGATTTCACAAGGCAAACATGCCTGTGTTAAACAGTACCATGAGACTTCTAAATTTGAACAAATCAGTACAGCACTTCCTACATCATAACAGCAAAACTCGATTCTCTTCAACATCATTTTGCAGCTATTTTTACTTTATAATAAGCCAATAGTGGAGCAATTTAAATAACATGTCATCACATGTCATCTGCACTACAGCAAATGCATTTGTTGATTGCCACATCTGGCGCATTTTTCCTATGAATGGTTCAAGCTTTAATAGAACAAAGTAGGATTTAACTTTCATAAAACACAATTTTTAATTAAAGGCAACGGCTATACTCTGCGAATCTACAAGGGGAATATATATCATTTTCTTCAAATTGTGTATTTTCAGACACTTATGATTCCTGATAAGGTAGAACAAACAACTTACTGAGCATACGTGTGGAATAAACAGTTACTAAGCATCTACCAACAGTAAAATGAGAACACTTGCTTGTTTCCATGTAGTTAAACCATGCCTCTGAAATTCTGACCATGAGTGGAAAATATCCATTTTTCGCCAATTTCCAAATAGCATTTCTTCGCACGTTTGCACTCTATTACGCTGTTATATCGTTGCATACAAACACTGTGACTTATTTTGTTGAGAAAAGTCTTATTTTCCATGAAGAAATCAACAAGAGACTTTAAAAAATTATCTCAAAATACGTGTTTTCATTGTTCGAAGAAAAAAGATTCAGTTCAAGAAATGCGCCCGCGCTATTTTAGACAGCGACAACAAAATGCCCAGCTGTTGACTTACCTAAGTTGAAGTTTGATGGAGATTCTATCACATGACACAAAGAGGTAGGAAATAGCATGCCCACCCACCTCTATCTTGGAGCATGTCATGCTCCTCAAAGTCAACTGAACAGATGTGTCAGTTGTGTTCTAAATATAGTCTCTCACACGAATGTTGTATTATCTGATGAGCCCATCATGCTGTGAAGAATAAACTTGCGCATGCGCTGTGCTATCTCATGTTATCTTCTACCTCTTTGTGTCATGTGATAGAATCTCCATCAACCTTCAACTTAGGTAAGTCTTGTTTAATTTCTCAATTTCCCAACGTTACCAAATGGCACACATAATTTTCGCCGCTTGTGGCACTAATTTGATCAGCACTTTTTGGAACGCTTCTATTGGCACGACTGTAAAACGCCAGAAGGCTGAAGTTATGCCAACAGTAGTAAGTTCACTGGTTGCAAAAATCAAAAGCTACCGTACGTAATGTCTCATACAGATTATTTGACGTGTAGCGAGTTAAATTTTTTTACATTATTGCGCACAAAAATTACCTTTTTTCCTTTTGCAAATCCTAGAAAAGTAATTGAGACAGTACGAAGAATCCAACCCATTATGTAATGGGAAAACTACGCCACAGTCTTCATTTTGTTCTGGTTCATTCAGATTCCATTGCAGAGGATTTGTAAAATTACTGCCATCACTCCACTCCCAGCCTTCTTTGGGATCATCGGTCGTTTTGCTACGGTACAGCCCAATCCAGAAATGTTCATAATTTTCGCCGCTTGTGGCACTAATTTGTTGGCGAATAAAGTCAGCTTCCAAAGAATTATGAATAGAAACCAATTCAGCTCCATATTGTTTGCAGTTAGCTCTCGATTCTTTCCAGGTCATTGGGTGATAATCAAAAGGTAGTGTGACAAAAAGATAGCACGAATTACCATATTCCTTCCAATCCTTTGGACATCCTTGACGTACATTCATTTGTAAAGGAAAAAATATAAAGTACTTGACACATCAACTAAAAAACTCTCGTGGGACAAAAGACGAAACTGATTTGAATCCAGCTTGGATAGTGCACGAACTTAGTAAAATGTTTACGGTTATTGTTTATAGGATATGTTTTGATATTAAAAGATTGTATAATCAAGCAACGCCGTTTTAATTAACGATAACTAAAATTTGGCTGTTGACTTATACTCTTTTCACATGAGGACTGGACTTACATCCAAAACGTACCTAAATATACCTAACCATAGTGGGAATCGAGCCTGGACAGATAAAATGAAGTTATTATTGCACTCAGATTACATTGATAATGATGATAAAAAAACTAGACTCAGTTTAGAAATATCACGTGTATACCCGAACAAACCAGACCGCGTGGTTCAATAAAAAAGGGGAATCGTCCATTGCATGCAGAGCATTTAACTGGCACATTTTTCAGCTTGCCTAGTGTGGACTGAGATAAACTCGGAGTAACACCACAAACGTTCTTATAGTCACTGCTGGACATGCAAATGCTTACCACTTTGTATGGCTTGAAAAGAAGGCGATGGTTGAATTGCGCTTGCTGTCCCACTTGAAGCCTTTACTTGAGGTGCACTCCACGTTAGTGACCAAAATACTATGCTTATTAGCCGCATCGCCCAATAGGATTTTCCCTTTCGACACCAACTTGACCTATCCATACTAACAGCTTTCACTGGATTAGCTACAAACAGGAAGTATATTTCATAACAATATACAGTGTGTCCCAAGAAAAAGGCTACCCTTTGAAATCAAGCGCCACTGTCGAGCGTTCGAATTTTAATGCTTTAACCCACTGAAGAGCCCAAGAATGCCTAATTCTCTGCTACACCGAGATTTTTTATGCTTAACGTAATTGAATTTGTTCTGCCAAAATAATGAGCTCTTAATGGGCACACAATGGGCTCCTTTGGGAATTAAAACATTTAAATTCGAACGTGCGGCGCTAACGTTTGACATCAAAGGGTAGCCTTTTTTTTGGGACATACTGTACATTTACCAAGTATTAGTCCGTATAACAAAAGCAATCTAAATTACAGCTAATTCAACAAACGTTGTTCTTCAAAATGTAAAATCTAACTTACTAAATCTAAAATACGAGACACAACATGCGTTGTAATAATAACAAAAGGTTTAGAGGCAGCGCTATCATGACTATATTATTATTAAAAACCTCGATCTTCCAAATTTAAGGATTTTGTAATTTAGATTTTAAATTTTTGAAGGACAACCTTTTTTTATTAAATTAGCTGTATAGACATCAATTTCATGTGGGTGCTCATTAAATGTTTAATTACTTTAATAGTTGACATATTCTGACAAAGGATATGCAGACTTACTGCAGAAACACTAATGCCGTAATGGCAATGCCTATAATATTGCCTATACAGGGTGAGTAAAAAAAACTGATATCCTGCCTTGCCAACTGTTTAAGAATTATTTCTGTAGATTTAATATTGAGTGCGCCAGAGCACTCCAAAATTTGATCATTACTTTATACAGTCTGTTATTATTAAACGTTAACTGGTAGAATGTCCGAATGTGTCTGAATGAGTTAAATTAGGCTCAAAATAACAATATGTGGCGTTCAATTCATTCATTCAGTTAGGTTGTCTTTCCAAAAGCACAACTGTGAGCTAAGTTTGAAATAAATTTGCCGTCATAAATGAGGAAAAAATAAGCAATAACCCGCCATCCCTTGCGCGCTCATGGTTTACAGTTTACGCTTTTCGAAGGACAATCTTTATTGAATCAGCCGAATATATCACAAAAATAATATCTTAAAAAAATGTTGTCGCCACTAATAGTTTCATGCTATCTCTCACAGCAATCATCAGGCACTCTGTTATGTCTCCCCTTTTTGAGTCTGCGCCTAGTCAGTCGAGTTCAGCCGGCGTTTACGCTTCTTTGTCGCTAGTGACGACCAGCTGGCTACATTAAATACAGCTGGTAACACTGGCGGAGAGACATAACAGAGCTGCCTGATAATTTCTACGAAAGATGGAATTATTATAATCGCTACAAACGTTGTCATGAGCAAACTTTAATCTACTACAATCAAATAGAATTATATATATATATATATATATAAGAATATATATATATATATACAAGTAATAATCAAACACGGACACACATCTAGCTTCGCATACAGTTCTGTTTCGTACAGGTTATTAAACCTGCACTCTTCAGTGCGTGCCAAATAATATAATACAAATAACATTGTTTACAGCGCTTTTAAACCTACCTAATTACGTAATTTACGAATAAAAGTCTGTTAGGAATTAGTAATTTAAAATGACTTTTGTTCTTAATTAATTAGGGAATATTTTAAGAGTGTTAAAATGTTAAAATTCTAACGTTCTATATTAGAGATTTCAATAAAAACTTGTCCTTATGTCTGCATTTACTTAGCAATTCACTCTTTTTGTTCAAAGATGCTGTGTTTTGTTTGCAAAGAATATAGTATTTTTCTGACAGGCATAAATTGCATTTCTTTGTTTTGTTGGAATAGTGAGATGCGCGGCAGAGAATTTTCCATTTAATTGCATAATTCAAGTCATTGTCTTTCAATTCCCAAATGTGCTTGCTAAGTTATGTGCTGTTTCGCTTCTGCTTTGATTTGAATGATGCCTTGTGGTTCGCAAATCTTGCTTTAAAACTTGTAGCTGTGATACCAACATATGTTTCTTCTTTATCATCACACGTCACGGTAGCTTGGTATACTATGTCGCTTACTAAACACTCTCCGTTTAGAGGGCATGTGGCATTCTTTGGGCAGTTGCATTTCCTTGGATCACTCTTTGCTATCTCAAGTAGTTTCTTGTTGTTCCCATCGATTACAGCTTTCACGTTTGGCATACAACTATATGAAAGTTTCACAGTGTTTCTGTTGAAAATTTTGTGTAGTTTATTACTGGGGGGGAAGCATTTGGTAATGATTCTCAAAAATTCCTTTCCAATGTTGGTTTTGACACTCAAGTCGTAAGGTGGGTAAAGAATGCCACATGCCCTCTAAACGGAGAGTGTTTAGTAAGCGACATAGTATACCAAGCTACCGTGACGTGTGATGATAAAGAAGAAACATATGTTGGTATCACAGCTACAAGTTTTAAAGCAAGATTTGCGAACCACAAGGCATCATTCAAATCAAAGCAGAAGCGAAACAGCACATAACTTAGCAAGCACATTTGGGAATTGAAAGACAATGACTTGAATTATGCAATTAAATGGAAAATTCTCTGCCGCGCATCTCACTATTCCAACAAAACAAAGAAATGCAATTTATGTCTGTCAGAAAAATACTATATTCTTTGCAAACAAAACACAGCATCTTTGAACAAAAAGAGTGAATTACTAAGTAAATGCAGACATAAGGACAAGTTTTTATTGAAATCTCTAATATAGAACGTTAGAATTTTAACATTTTAACACTCTTAAAATATTCCCTAATTAATTAAGAACAAAAGTCATTTTAAATTACTAATTCCTAACAGACTTTTATTCGTAAATTACGTAATTAGGTAGGTTTAAAAGCGCTGTAAACAATGTTATTTGTATTATATTATTTGGCACAGCACTGAAGAGTGCAGGTTTAATAACCTGTACGAAACAGAACTGTATGCGAAGCTAAATGTGTGTCCGTGTTTGATTATTACTTGTACATTTCTGCTCTACCAAACGGTATCGAGCACTCTGGCTATACACAGACGGAACCATTTCAATTCTGCTACTATATATATATATATATATATATATATATATATATATATATATATATATATATATATATATATATATATATATATATATATATATATATATATCGAAATACCTCAAAAACTTACCACTACAGTCTCATACTAGTATACTATTGCAAATGCTGTAATTTGATTGGTTACTCTACTCGCTATCTATTCGTCGATAGATAACAAGTAGCGAAACAATCATCTTCCTATAGAGATTTCTTTTAAAAAAATTGCTTAAAAATCAAATTTTTTGTTGAATATTCATGTTTGACCTCTGATTCTACTAAAACAACTAGATTACTCGCTCTCGATTTCTATGCGGTGATAGTTGATTCGGTCTTCGCCCTCATCAACTATCATCGCATAGAAATCTCGAGCTCGTGATCTAATTGTTAAATATATATATATATATATATATATATATATATATATATATATATATATATATATATATATATATATATATATATATATATATATATATATATATATATATATATATATATATATTTAACAATTAGATTACGAGCTCGAGATATATATATATATGTATGCACGTTTGTCTCAAGATTGTAGTAGTAAAGAATTTTTGTATCCATACTGACTTACCTTAACGCTTTATAGAGTTACGTGTCTGTAGCGCGCGGCCATTGCCAACCTTGACTCAAAGTAACTGATAATTATGAATTCGTTTTCAGTCGCTTTTCTATGATATATCTCGACTACAGTACTGGGAATGGACAGTAGAGCCACTGGATTGAAGTTTGTGTGTCCACGCCTGTCATTATGCTAGCCAGTAAATTGCATTTTCTGGCCAATGAGAAGGCTTATTTGGCTGGTGACAAACAGTGAACTGCATAATAATAGGGCGCCACTTTGCACTGCCGAGTGGTCTTGCTGTCAATTCTCTATACTGTGTCGTGACTCTTAAAGCCAGCTGGTCGTCACTAGCGATCGACATAAAGCAAAAGCAACATAACAAAAGGATAACTTTTCTTCGGAGGATTACGAAGAAAAAGCAGAAAGAATTTTCATTTGAATTTGCTTTTGTTCTACCATAGCTTATTCTCGTTGTCTTGTGTTTGTGCTTATGTCGATGCTTATGTCGCACACTTCACCGCATTTTTTGTTCTGTCTTTTGTTTTTAGCTTCTGCTTATGCCGCTAGTGAGGACCGGCCTTAACAACGATAGTGACCTTGAATGAATAATTAATTTACCTTCCGATGAAGTCATTTGACTTGGTCTTCAAAGTCGATAGATTCTTGCCGCATAACCTCCTCAAGGTAATAACGTAGAATCATGGATAGAATATCTCGAAATTTGGGATTGATGTTATATAAAGTCCTCGGAAGCTGCATGAGTATTCCATATGTAGTTACCGTACGTATTCCATATATGGACTAATATATACTCAACATGCAAGAGCATATACACGACGCTGAACAGCATATACACGACACTGAAAAGCATATACACGACGTGTCAAATATAATAGGTTACATAAACAGTACAAATTTAGTTTTTAACGGTAACTCTTGATTCGCCGCATTAGCTCAGTGGTTTAGGTCGTGCGCTTTAACCCTGTTTGTTTCAGGTTCGAGCCCGGTTATGTGCTTTTCTTTCATGCTTGTTTTTTGTTCTTAACACACGAATACTTTTTTTTCTTAGAATACTTTGTTGACTTGTTTCTAAGAGGCGGGTCTTAGGTTGCCACATTTTACCTGTGGTTTGTTGACATTGTCATTATTATTTGCGTTCAGTCTCAAGCGTCAAGAGATTACCTATATGTTTTTATAAGTCCTCTGATAAAGTTTTCCCGCTAATATACATGATCTTCTGTGCTCATTTGTATAAGAATTACCCATTTGCTGGCTGTGAGTTTGCAACAACAAGAACATAAATAATACATATAAATAGAATGTATAAGTCAAGCCCAGCAAAGTTCATGTCAAACGCAGTAGGTTTGAGAAGTCAAACACAACAACTATAGAAACCAATGTTTAGATGTGTAAAACCTGAAACAAACCGTAATCTTGAGGCCTGAATGCAAATGGTAATAATAATGTCAACGAAACATATGTAAAATGCAGCAAAACGTCTTCTATCTAGCATGCCAACGTAAGACCCGCCCCTTAGAAACAAGTCGTTTCACCGTTAGAAACCGTCAATTTTGAATAGGCCAACGCGCGTTGCGACCGCATCTCGTTTCATGGTCAAAAGTAATCGGCTGTAGGGAGACTGTTGCCCCACTGATTCTCAAAACTGTGACAACGTTGAGATTACAAACGGAATCGGCGACAAATCGACGGCAAATAGACAATCATGAATGGACGTTATATTGATGTCTGTTTGCAAACGCTGAAAGTTGAAATGGCGTAGCCTGCAAAGCAGTCGCTTTATTTTTTGGGGGATTATTTATTAACTGCTTTGCAGGCTATAATCAGAGTAACCACTGAAATCGTGTTGTCGAGGTATTTCCACTGAACTTCACCGTTGTAACGTCTTGTACCCCTGGAAAATCATTATTACAGCTCCTCTTTAAAGATAGGTTACAGTCGCATCTGCGCATGCGCTAGCTTTGTTTACGTTTTTTGTTTTGATTAGCTTTAATTGTATAAAATGAAGTATTTCAGTTCGTCGGCATAACAATGCAATATAATTTTACCAACCACTGTTACCAACAAGGAGCGAAGGAGTGCAGCAACGGCTAAGCGTTTCTGTTTTTGTCCAAAGCCATTTTTTTAATCTGAAGCAATCTAGAGCGGCGATTTCGGCGAACCGAAATACCGAATGTGTGAGTTTAAATAATTTTTGTTTAAATTGGATTTTAATGCCTTAAGGATCGCTTATTATTTATATTTTGCGCTTTAGTGACACACGCAAATTCTCATTTTTTTGTGTGACCTTAAGTTTTCAAGTTTTCGCGGAAACACTGCGTAGATACACTGTTGCAAAGCTTTCGATGCGGCCACATAACCATACCTTGTCGATAAAGCAAAAAAAACAAACAAACCATATCCCTGACGGTAAGCAAGAAATACAAAATTAAGATGTTTGTATATATAAAACTAGAGATATCCCGAATAAGGTGTGCATAGTTGTAGTAAACAATTTAATTTCAAACTGTATATTTCAAATCGATTTGATTCATCTTCAGCAGTGAGCGTACAAGAATACTTTAAAACGATTACGCGTACAAGAATTTAAATTAGCGTGCGCTTGCAAGTATTGCGTAACAAATAACAATCTGTTCTAATGTTCTTTTGTTCCTTTTAAACTAGATTAACTAAATAATTGTAATTCTTTGATTGTTTAAGGCCATTATTTAGGGCGGATTTAGGTCGCTTTATGTGAAGTGCTTCTTTATATTAGCTGAATCCAATTATTTTTTGTGCTATTTACAACAAGATCACCTAGTTCGTTGTTAGGTTTTTTGTTCAGATCTTCAGGATCGTAGCAGGATTGTAAATGCTTGTTTACAGCACTGTCGTTGTCTTTGTACCCATGCTCTTTGGCTCGTTCTAATAATGTTTGTTCAGTTTTACCTATGAGTATGTAGCTTTTGCTACATTTCTGGCAAGTGAACTCATATACGACATTATATTTGTTTTCTTTTGGAGTTTTGTCTTTCACGTTAGTAAACATGTGAAGTTTTGTGGTTGTAGTTCTTGTTACAATTCGTACGCTTGAGATAGTAAGATAGTCTTAGTTTCTTTGTAAGACCACGCAAGAGCTGTTCTCCTTTATGCCCAGTATAAGGCATCTCGAACTAAAGTGTTGGAGTAGTTATATTGTTCTCAGTTATTTCGTCAGTGTCATTCTTAGTCTCGTGATGCTGTCTAAAACGTCTCATCAGCGAAGACACAACCTGTTTAGGAAAATGAAGTTTAGCTCTTGTTGGAGTTTAGATGGTGAGCAGATCTTATAAACTCGAGAAAGAAGAGAGCGAAGCCAGGCAGTATGGTGTTTCCACGGTACGAAACTGTCAGTGTGTATTGGCCAGTAAGTGTATGTTTTCGGTATATTGAGAATTTGTTACCATCAAGACTTAAATCAAGGAAATGTGGTGGTTCTTCCGGGAATGTATCATATGTAAATCGTATGTTATGGTCAAATAAGTGAAACTTGTTTAAGAGAAAGTCAATGTCCTCGCGTTTTACAAGAAGTAAAGTATATCATTAACATACCGGCAATCGGGCAATGGAGCTTAAATACACCGCTGTTAATCAACGGATTAATTATGATTTGTTCAAATTCCTTTACAATAATGTTCGCCAATACAGGATGAGAGAGCCACCCATGCTAACACCATCAATTTGTTCGTAGTAGATACCATCGCAACTGAAGATTGTTTTCTTGCAGGTATCTCGTATCAGTTTTCGTGGCGTTGTTTTCTTTAATGTTGTGGCTAATTCGTTCTCATCATAGATCCGTCTTTCGATGATAGCTAGGGTTCTTTCAAGAGGTACGTTGGTAGAGGGATTCAACATCAAATGACACATATTGGTACCGTTGGTTAAAAAGAGCTTTATCGATTGTTTCAATTCGAGTTTAGCATCAAACGTGTCCTTCACAGTATGTTCATTTTTTGTTAGTGGCTGTAGTAGCTGGCTCAAGAATTTTCCAACTTCGTAGTGTGTTGTTCCGGTGGTATCTACTATTGGACGAAGCTTCGGTATTTTATCAAACTTCTTGTGGATTTTCTGGAGTCCGTGTGCTCGAGCAGGTTTCGCCGCCTTCGGTCTTACTAGCTGAAACGTAGCTTCGTCTATTTCTTTATTTTTCAATAGTTTTCGTAGATACTTCAGGACACTTGCTAACCTTGATGTTCTCAGGTATTCTTTCATATGGAAGCGCTTACACGGTCTGAGAAAAGAGATTGCATTGAATTTTTGTGCTCCGTTTTGCTGATTATAACAACGCCTTCACCTTTGTCAGGTTTCAAGATGACATTATTTTTCAGGAGCTCTTTAATTTCATGGATTTTCTTGTTGTCTGTTTGAATACGTCGGTTGTAAGTCAAGAACATTAAATACAAAGGCACGTAAGCTGTTTTTGGCGCGTTCTGTTGTGTTAAACCATAGGTTAAACCCATTTTTTAGCCTGCCGAGCGTTTCAATCTGTTCCCATATACTTTCGGCTGACGCAATTAAATTGGAATCTTGTTCGGGTTAGGCCATGTGCCATCAATCAGTCGTTTTTCTCGTCGAAGGCTTTGTGTTTTCTTTTCGATCCGTTTCTTCATTCTTTCTTCAACACGTTTAAGGTAGGTGTTGATAATGTACTAAACAACGGTGCGTTTTAGCCGTTTCTTCAAACAAGATTTTTCTGCGACGATTTTTCTTCTTATTGTTGTTTAGTTTGTTATGGTTTTTCCAGCGCGTGAACTTTGGTGAAATACCTTCGCCGGGGCATTGAATTAGGAATTTAAGTGCAATTTCGGCAGCGTACAGTTTCTTGCGTACGCGTTCGTAGTTAACGGATATCTTGTGGGATGTTTCATAAGCATTTCGGAAGTTTTTCCAGAATCCTTGGCCAGCTGATAGTTTCAGCAAATATATACAGCTGGCCAAGGATTATGTTTGTATATCGTACAGCGTGAACGTTTTAACGAAATTTAATGCGTTAAAGGACTTCGTGGCGGAATTGCCACAGTTCTTTGCCACGGCTGAGCAGGGTACCAGCAACTCACGCACGAATATGACGACGTGATTGCGAAATAATGAAAGCAATGTGTTGAAGTAAATGATTTAAGGAAGACTGGCTTCCAAATCACTTAGTGTTGAACATACAACAATGAGATTTTACAGCAGATCTTCCTCGAGGATATGAACAACAAGTGACGCACCATAAATGTACTCTACACATAATTAGAGAATTTCTAGGTAGATTTTGGAAGCATTTTAACTCAAATGTGCACACTGCTGATATTCGCTAGACTTCTCTTATTATCTGAAAGGGATATGGCGATATATTTTCCGGCATAAAAATAGCTAATACATTTATAAAAAAGAACAAAGGCACCAGCTACGTAACAGTTATTTTCTGGCAGACAAGTTCCATGTTAAAATCCAACTGGATTTGCTTCTTACGTAAATTGCGAAGTGAGATTTAACCAATTCACATTAAGTTTTATACAATCTACCCTGTTGTGACGTCATTAAAACAGATCTAATAATAAAACAAGATGGCGGACGGCTAGTGTCATTTGTCCTTCAATATTTACCAAATATTTAACAACGGATATTAAAATTACTTCAAAGGTTTTTATCCAAAAGCCAAACAGAAAATATATTGCCATATCCTTTAATATTTATTAAATTTATTTTAACAGGCTAGACGCATGAAGGTTACTATTTTGGTTCTCATCTGAATGATGTTATATCATGCTCTTACTTGCAATTATAACAAGATCAATTTCATGCATTGTTAAGTTTTCCCACTGAATTACCAAAGCTCGCATGTGATTTACAATTTGCAAAACGACAGCACGTCATATTACGATTCCCTGCTCGTTACGATGTTGGTTTTGATAAATACAGTGTATTTTTTAACTTTGGCCATATTTACTCTTCCTACCTCACCAATTTTCCAAAAATGTTTTTCCTGACAAATTTCTTTAGTTACTTTGACGGAGTCAGAAATAATTCCCATTAAACCATCACCATTAACAAAGCACATATTCTCTGGGGCAGACAGAGGTACATCTAGTTGTTGTCAAATCCAAACTACTCAATTCAGATTGCGTAGTAGTATATAGCAGTCAAACGGGGACGTGCGTGTTGTGCTGAATAGAAATATCCACGGTTGTTAACAAAGATTCCTAATTGATCATCTTTGTCATGTAAGATCCCTCCAGTTCGTATCCCAACTTACGATAGTAGTTGCGAGTGCCAACACCTGAATGAATTTTGTAAAAATTCAATATCGGCAGCATATTAAGACGACTGAAGTTATACATAAAAAACCAAAACGGTAAAGACGGAGGGGAGAAATGAAGTAACAAACAATCAATTACAAGAAAATTTAGAACTTCCACGTGAATTACCACCAGGATCAATGGACTCTATTATTCCCCTCCTAAGCGTATATAGAAATAACAAAATTTGGTGTTTGAATAAACGCTCTCCCTCCTCATTTCGTAGAATTTCACATACTCGTATTTGGTGATAAATGGTTATCTAAGGTAGTTGCTTCATTTTTACACTAAATATTTTAACATAAACAACGCACTATGACATGGCTAAATTAAGGCACTTGTTTCAAAATATACGGTCTTGTTTCAAAGCAAACTGGGTAGATTTCGTTGTTGATTTATCGCCCACACTCTCGTAACAAAGTTTCGTTACAAATATTTGAACCAACATGAACAATATCAAATAGATTAATATCCAAGGAGATCTTGGATAAATTCGACGAAAGTCATCTTCGTATACGGAGTTTAGTATTGAGTATACGCCACCTAATGCATTAGGGAGGGGGTGACAATAAAGTAAATTGATCCTATCAGCATAAATGAAACAAAGGTTTACCTGAAATGACCGCAATTTTCACACTGCCATGTTCATCCTTTGCAATCCTTTCTGCCTCTTCCATTAAAAGTACACCAAAACCCTGTGTGCAAGCACTCGTTCATTAGAACGTCTAGCGACTGCCACAAGCATTAAACTACAAGTACACTACGTAAATAACGTAATACAACGAAATATCAGCG
This sequence comes from Muricea muricata, assembly GCA_963855995.1. Classification (NCBI taxonomy): domain Eukaryota; kingdom Metazoa; phylum Cnidaria; class Anthozoa; order Malacalcyonacea; family Plexauridae; genus Muricea; species Muricea muricata. The sequence goes on from OY979727.1 coordinate 4,846,196, forward strand.
TGGAGCGAGGTCAGAGCAAGAACTTCTAACCAATGGGCTCAAAGTCATGGGTTCACTTCCCAATATCGGATTAATATATAGAGTTAGTTAACCCCGTGCCGAAATCCGGAAATTTTGTTGGGTATTTCATTCCACAGGTAATGTCGACATGCTTGTTGGAAACGTAAACACATTCGCCCACTTTCTAGTAAATTGATTAAAAACAGCAGTTTTGAAAAAGTTGCTATTGCGAGATATTCTTCTTGTTTTAACTAAGCTTTTCCGCTGGATGGGAAAACCTGGCCACGACTCACTACCCACAGGCCACAATGCTCCTCAGTTCTCTCAAAAAATATTATTTCTGTTTACCTGATGCTGAAACTTGGTTGGATCACGAGAGCTGACCGGCACAACACTGCCGTAACTATATACATAGTTCACGTTAAGGAGGTGGAAGCACTAACGCACTGAATAAGAGTAACAACGAGCTTTTTGTGATATCCTTAATTTAGGCGATTAACAAAAAAAACATTATCAGCAGATAATTTAATGAAATACAAGAGAAAACACACTCCGAAAAACATGCTGGAATCTTGAGTTTAAAAAAAATTTGTTTTTCGGATCAAATTTTTTTCGGATCATTTTTTTTAAAATTTAATAAAATATAAGAGAAAACATACTCCGAAAAACGTGCTCGAATCTTGAGTTTAAAAAATTTTGTTTTCCGGATTTTGTCTTATATATTAGGTAATTCTGGTGTCCGAAATTAACAATGCTTAAGACACACACTGCATGAGAAACAAATAGAATTTGATAGAGCCAAAACATCTTAAAGACAGGAGTATTGCAATACATTCTTTACTGCCTTTTTCGATACTTTTTACTGCCTTAATTGCAATATCCATTGTTAAATTTCTGGCAACATACTTTATCGAACTAATTTTGCTAGTGTGGGTAGTACAGTTGATAGTACACGAAAGGTAACAGGCTATTTCAGAAACAAAATAAAAAACAAAATTTTGAGGGAAGGCCTTTCGTAGGGAATTGATGCGAAACTATCAATGTCTGAGTGCATTATAGACAAAGACGGACGGACATTAAATTTAACGCATGTAATGTACATTAACGCATTACAATTAATACTCAAGACTAATCAAATATGCCAGAAAGGATACACATGTAATTCACGAACTATCGAACATTTCCCTAGCAGTTCAGGGCGATATGTTTCTTCTGAGCACTTGCGAAGACGAAGAAGTCCAATGAGAATATCTTCGAACAGTCAAAAAACAATAACTTTTTCAAGTACTTTGGTAATACACCGAGCAAACTTTGACTAAAATTAAGCTCTTTTGTACTTGTCGTGTTTGTATATGGCTCTGTTTGGTTATCTGTAATTACGTACCATTCAAAAATTCATTAATAATTCATGAGCAAAAGACAAAGGAAATCATAGCCATGAAGGAGTCTTTGTACGTGATAAAACACACGTGGATATTCACAAAACGTTTGCCTCAAAAACCTTGGGTTATACAACATCAATATTGAAAATTCTTTAGCAAACAAACTGACAAGATGGGCATAAAATGGAACGTTTTTGAAGCTATTTCATACACTCCCAATTCGTGCTTTATCAGATACAAAACGCTCGGCTGCGCCTCGCATTTTATATCTGATCAAACACTCCTGCTCGTATTACTAAATAGTAACTTCAAAATACGAGCAGTAGTGCTTTCTCGAAGTATAGACAGTGTTTTACTCTGATAAAGTACGAATGGCGAGTATTTTAAATAGCTTCAAAAACGATGCATTATATATTCATCTCGTCAGTTTGAAAAGAAAGAAATTTTAAGTATAGATGTTGTATAAGCCGAAAAAATCAAGGCAAAGACAAGACACGTGAAAATCCACGTATGTTTTATCGCATATAAAGACTCCTTCACGGCTATAATTTCTTTTGTGTTTTTCTCACGAATAAATGAGTTTTTGAGGACTGGTTTAAAAATTGTGGTTACTGGGATGAGTATACACGGTTTCAGAAACACCATCACGGTTGTACATAACCTTTCTCCACAAATTTTTTTATCAGTTTCATCTGACATCTCCGTTCATTTCCATCCCTATTTTTGCTCTCTTTTGTTGAAAGTTTACAGCATAACTTATAGGCGAAGAAGAGCCGCATGAACAACCGACACTGCCAGTTCTTTTCGCCACACTCAGTGCCAACATCGGCGCTTAGAAAAACCCCCGAACTGACCGAGATTTGCGTTGTTGTTATTGTTGTCGCTTTTGTTGTTGTTGTTGTTTGTTCTGGTTTTTGTTGCTGTTATTGTTGCTGTTTCTGTTGTTGTTGTTGCTGTTTTGGATGAAAAGGATATCTTGTGTTGGATCCTCGTATGAAAGGAATGTTTCCCAGCCATTATTAGCAACATAATCACGACGAATCAACTCCGCCTCATACGGTTGAACTTTATGGTGAATCTCTTGAATTCCAACTTCTCTCGTCCTCACGTCACGACACTGCACAAAATTTAGAGATCAGTATTGAATTGAACGAAGCTATAATATGCTAGTCACTGAAGTAAAACGTTTGAGCGAAGTTCGATTTTTATATATCCTGAATTATAGGAAAGAAGGCAAGTTTGGATTTAAAACATACGATTGTTCATCAAATGTTAGTTCCTAAAAGGGCAATAGCAACAAAAAATTATTTGTTTATTTGAAAAAGCCTTTGAAATAACTAGCAAAATCTTTACATACTTTTCACATATACCTTGCTCGATTCTTGAGATATTTCGGCTGAAACACACCAGCTGTCCGCCATCTTGGATTTTCAAGAATATGCATGTTAAGTCACAAGTGGGATCACGCGACATTTAACGCTTGAAGAGCAACGATCAGGGCAAACCAGAAACTCGTTTATACTTGCTATTTGAAATCATGCATTGAGTAAAAACATTTTGGCCAAGTATTGCTGTATTACGAGTAATTTTTTAAGGCTATCGCACTTGTGAGGTCATGTAATGAGCTCAAGAATTTATCCAAGATGGTTGACAGCTCACACGTTTGAGTCGTCCCAATGTCTCAAGAATCAAGCATGACGTGCGAAAAGTGTAACAGGCTTTGATAGTTACTTAAAAAGCTCTTTCACATGAGCAAAGAATATTTTTCACCATTACCTTCAGTTTTGCCAAAAATTCAAACGCTCCAAACAATTTATTACATCCAACCACCAACAACTCCACAGTTTAAGAATGTTGGTGACAAATTGATTAAAAAATTATCGAAGGATGGAGTTGTTATCCTACCGTAGTTCCCAGGTCTTTCATTCTTGCCAGAGCTAGTTCCCTAAGATTACCATGTTCCACTCCAGATGTTACCAATGGCATTGGAATATCTCTATACACAGTTAATAAATATGTGTTGTGGTGAATTAACAAACCATGAGTTTGCCTTGAGTCATAGTTTAATGATTTTCTAACACTGCAGAGAAGGAAAATTTTCGCGTCTTCGGATATCTAGGTGAATGCCCTACAATCGTGGACAAAACCTGTTAATAAAATTTAGAGATACATACAATTTTGGTTCTATCAGAATTAATTCGAGTGTTTTATATGCTATAACCCCCTCCTCCCCGAACAATGTTGGGTTTTGTTCGTGTGTAATGCGAAGTCAATATATCAAACATTGAATGGAGGAAAGGGAGTCACAAAGCCGTTTAAACATTATGCTGAAGAATTTATTTATGAATTCGATAAATTTTATTAACAGTTTTGTCCACGATTGCAGATTATTCCATTATCGAAATGGTACAAAGTTTATATCC